>JAASGO010000407.1:0-24910 GCA_023334245.1 Globisporangium cederbergense
ACAGGTTTTACAAACTTACTCAAACAAGAGGACTGGTGTAAATGGTTGTTTTGGTCGTCACTTCCAAAACGAATTTCAAAAAGTTGGACCAAACCAATACTCGCCTTAGCTTCCATTTTTACGAATGGATGTCATGGCGTGATATCGTTTTTAAAAGGGTTTTGTAGTACTGTATGTACATTGGGGCCAGTACAAGCCTTTGAAATCAAATACTCGTATTACACAAATATCCTCTCAGACGTTATACAAAAAACATATGTTTAGCGGCGGTACTTTGAGAGATCCCTGTATTATACTGAGAATAACGTTTTTTGGGGGGAATCAGTTTCTAGTGGGTGTCGAATTTTGGAGTTGCCACTATACTTGATTTGATAATATCTCGCATGTCTCATCCCATTTGACACACAAGGGCAAAGATCATTCGGAAAGCTCCTGCGTAGAAAGTAAGTGGAGAGGATGCTGGCGCGCGTGACGAGAGCGACCGCCCGCAGCGCGCGTACGACGCTCGACTGCAGTGCCAAGAGAAGCGCATGGAGCGCGCAGAAATCGACCGCTATGCGTCGCTTCGCATCCAAGAAGAACGCCCCACGACCACCAACGCAGCAGCAAGCGCCGCCGTCAGCACCGAACGGAATGCCACCTGCCGGCAGAGTGTCTCGTGAGGTGCTCATGCATGAGCTCAAGGAGATCATCAAGCTCATCGTCGGGGTGCGTATCTTATTGAGCAGTGCTTTGCAATGCGATTGTGTACATGGGACTCACTCGGTGTGTGCTTACGATGTTGTTGTGCGCAGGGCACGGTGGCGGTCGTCGCACTGGTGGCCACGAGCGGGTACGTGATCGAGTCCACGAAGCAGTGGAGCCCAATGCCAGCGCCTGGTACTTTTGTGGAGATCGAGGACGAGAACGGTGCGCCCATCAAGATTCACCTGCAGCAGAAGGGAAGCGGGCAGTTCACAGTCATCTTCGACGGCGGTGTGGGCGAGACGTCCTTTGACTGGGACAAAGTCATGGATCAGGTTCGTGGTGGCGAGTGTTCATCGAAATCACATTGAAACAGTGGTGATGGTAGCGCGTATCGCAGCGAGCGCTCATGTCTCATCCTTGTCCTGTCCTATCCTGTCTGTCTGCCGGACTGTAGGTCTCAGAGTTTGCGACTGTAGTGAGCATCGACCGTCCGGGTCTGGGCTTCTCTCCACCGGGCCCACTTCCGCGCACGTCCATGCAGATTGCGAGCGAGTACTTGCAGATCCTCAAGAAGCTCAACATCTCGTACCAGGTCATCCTCGTGGGCCATGGCGCCGGAGGCTACAACATGAGGTTCGTGAGCACCATCAAAGGCTGTTGACCTCCATATGAGATTCATGTTCTTACATGTTTAACTTTGACATGACAGGCAACTCGCGGAAGAACTTGTGAGCACGACGAACAACACGGGCGTCAAGTGCGAGGGACTTGTTCTGGTCGACGCGCTCCAGGAAAACCTGCGACGCGAACTGGAAAGCGTGTCGCCCGCGGTCAAGGAGTCGCTCGAGACCATGGACGCGAACGGCGAAACCGTACTGAGCCTTGCACGCTTCGGCATCATCCGCATGATCAACAACATCCAGCGCGATAAGCTCATCAAGCGATACTCGCCCATTGCGCTGCCGTACGTCGAGCACTATCTGCCATCGCCTGCGCATCGTCAGGGGGCGCTGTGGGAGAACCAAGGCATCCCGCTGACCGAGGAGCGCTTTCGTGACACGCCCTTCGGGCGCGGCTTTGAGTTTCCGACCGTCGTGCTTTCGCACGGCAAGCCCGACATGTTTGACGGCATGAAGGCGGACCCGGGCATTGACGTGGGCACGATTTCCGCGATGGAGCGCAAGTGGCAGAACGCGCAGGAGAAGCTCGTTGAGGAGGTGAGTGCGAAGCCGAGCGTCTACATCACAGTGCCTGAAATTGGCCACAACATCCAGCACGAAAAGCCTGACGAGGTCACGCGCGTTGTGCGCGCGCTGGTGAATGAGCTGCTGGACGAAGGCTCGAAGGAGGGCCTCGTGTCGCTTTGAGACGAGCAAAGTCGGTACAGCATGAAGGTGGATAAGAATGAATAGAGTTGCTTGCCCTTAGAGTTCGCAGAGGTCTTCATTCGATTCGTCAAGGTTCTGCAAACGTAGGCAGGGTCGGAGTTGTCATGATGGAGATCCAACATGACGACCACAATGCAGGAAGTTGAAAAACCAAGAATCAAATATCATATCTTATGAATTGCATTTCCACTTTCGTAAAAAGCTTTCACCTACTTTTTTACGAGCAGCCACTTTTTACGTACTTGACAACGACACCAGTCATTTCACGTCCACAGCAACGGACCTAGGTCTGTGTGGCGCTGGTGAACGAGACCATTCGAGCTTTTCGATCAAAACAACACACAGCAACAGCGGACAGCAGCGCAGTCGTCTCGTCGTACAGCAAACTCACCTCTCCATTACTTGACTGTGCATGTATCTATGTGTGCGTGCATTTGTATGTGAAGCCCCGATCCCCCCTCAGTGAAACCAGTGATGACAACGCCTTAACGGACCAATTCATGTCGATTGCAACTTTTTCGGGTACCAGCTGAGGTTTCACATTATCAGCAGCAGCGCAGGACGAGCGACGAGCATCGTCCGCCGTCCCTGCCGTGCATGTGTATATGTGTGTATGGCTTTGTATGCGAATGCGTGTATATGTGTGTTTGGTGCTTCTGCTGGCGCTCTACTGATGCTTACTAAACAAGCGTATGTCTGACTCTTGAGGACAAAGTTTTCCCTGAAGAGCTCTTGATCAGCAAGCGCCACATGCACATCGCATTCTGCATGTGCCTCCATGTTTGCTTATTTTTTTGCCTTGCCATATCGAATGATGATACAAATTTGGTTTTCTCGAAAACACATTGTTATGTGGGATGAAGATGCAAAATGTAATTAAGACTACGATGATCTGACGATATGCGCACACACCTAATGCACTTGCATGTTTCAATACACGTTCATGCTCGTCATGAAAATACATGGAGACCTCACTATCTCAAAAGCCTTCACGACATGAGTCATGCCACAGCCGCTCGGAAACTTCAATTCGTACTTAAGCGAACTTATCCAATTGTGCACTCCTTGTTTCTGAGGTCTGCGATCATTTCAGTTGGACACAAACCGCACATATCGGCATTTAACACACGCAGCACCCACCACCTTGCGCTTGCATCGCATACTGAACGAGTCCATACTACTGCATTGAAGCAGCACACGCGACGTCCGAACCACATGGCGGTGACGGTGCGCATCGAGGACCACGAGATCGCGGACGTGGCGCTCTACGAGCCGCTGCCGCGAATGCTGCGCCTCGACGTGCTTCCGTTCGCGTTCCTGTACGCGACCGCGACGTATCTATACTGCATTCGCTCCGACGAGGACATGGTCGTCACACTCTTCTTCACACTCATCGTGCTTGTGCACGCGCTCGCGTTCCTGAGTGGCGAGTGGAGCGTCAATGCGAGCGCGTGGATGACGTGCACGCGCGCACAGACGATCCCCAGCGGCGCTGAAGATGACAGCAAGGACGGACAGGCGGCAGTGTATGTGAAGGTGATCCCATCGAAAAACACGCTCCCCAAGCAGCTGTGTCCATGCGTCGTCGCAAAGAAGCCGCTTCAAGCAGGGGTATGCGTTTGATCTGTGATGCTCCATGTGTATTGCGAAATGGGGTTCTGATACAAGGCGTTACGTGTTGCTAACTGGTTTCTCTTCGCTGTGCCACAGACGGAGAAGCTTGCAAGCGGCGAACGGATCCCCGTTGTCTGGTTTTCGTACCAGAATCTCAACTTTTGCATCTATGAGTCACTCGACTCCATTAATGACGCGACGACGCTCGCCGCATGCTTCCGTCGCTTGGATTTCCCCACGCAGAACGCGCTCAAGACATACTTGACGTCGCCCGGGTACACGTTCGAGACCGACTTGGCGCTCGCGGGGATCAAGTGGGGCAAAAACGACTTTGACATTCCGATTCCGTCGTTCGGAGAGCTACTGAAGGAGCAGCTCGTCGCACCGTTCTTCGTGTTCCAGTTCTTCTGCATGCTGCTCTGGTGCCTGGATGAATACGTCTACTATTCGATGCTCACGCTCTTGATGCTAGTAGTCTTCGAGTGCACAGTCGTGAAGCAGCGGCAGCGCAACATGGAGGCGCTCAACCAGATGCGTCGCGCGCCACAGAGCTGTCTGGTCTACCGCTTGGTACGTACACTTGCCTTATGAGCTGTGCTATAAGTCCGTGATACTTGTTTATTTACTGTTGTCATGTGTTCACGCTTGCAGAAGAAATGGGTGCAGATCTGGAGTGACCAGCTGGTCCCTGGCGACATTTGCTCGATTGGCGTCAAGATGCAGCCTGGCTTTGGGAAAGAAGGCAGTGGTCCGGAGACGAGCGTGCCGTGCGATCTTCTCTTGCTACGAGGAAATTGCATTGTGAATGAGTCTATGCTTTCGGGTGAATCGATCCCGCTGCGCAAAGAAGCCGTGGGGGCAGGTCTCGACGACAATGAGCTCCTCGTTGAGAAGCTCCGCGTGGACGATGGCAGCAGCATGCAGCACAAGAAGCACGTGCTGTACGGTGGTACCAAGATCTTGCAGCACTCGCTTGAAAGTGATGCTTCGTCCTCTGCTCCTGCGCTGCCCAAGTCCAAAACCGTACCGACTCCTCCAGACCGAGGCTGTGTGGCTTTTGTGTTGCGGACGGGCTTTGGAACGACGCAGGGAAGCCTTGTGCGCACGATCATCTACTCCTCGCAGCGAGTGACCGCCAACAACTCAGAGGCGATGTGGTTCATCTTGTTCCTGCTCGGCTTTGCGATCTGCGCGTCGGGCTTCGTGCTGCACCAGGGTCTTCAGGATCCGACGAGAGACCGCTTCAAGCTCCTACTGCACTGCATCATGATCGTGACATCTGTGGTGCCACCCGAGCTACCCATGGAGCTCTCGCTCGCTGTGACTAACTCGCTGATCGCGCTGACAAAGTTCAGCATTTTCTGCACCGAGCCGTTCCGAATTCCGTTCGCGGGGCGTATCGACATCTGCTGCTTCGACAAGACCGGAACTCTGACAAGTGACGAGCTGAAGCTGCTTGGCGTCGTCGGATTAGAGACCCATGTCGCGAATGACAAGCGCTCGAAGCACCAGGGCGAGCTAGACGTCATTGCGCCAGAGCAACTGCCGCTCGACTCGGAGCTGGTGCTCGCTGGATGCCAGTCGCTCGTGCTGCTGAACGGTCAAGTTGTGGGCGATCCGTTGGAACTGACCGCGATGCAGGCGATCAAGTGGAACCTCGTCTTTGGCTCCAATTACGCGCAAGGCGGGACGAGCGTCCAGCCGTCGTTCTTCTCAGATCGTCGAGGCGAGATCCAGTCGCTCGACATTCTCCATCGGTTCTCTTTCTCGTCGGAGCACAAGCGCATGAGCACAATTGTGTCGATTGCGAAGGGCGACAATGACGAAAGCAATGAGCACCGCATCTTGACGAAGGGGGCACCAGAGGTGTTGGAAGCGCTGTTCAAGGACAAACCGTCGTACTACAAGCGTGTGTATCGCCACTTTGCTTCTCGTGGGAGCCGTGTGCTGGCACTAGGGTATCGCTCTGTCCCTGACGCGTGGTCGCTGGCTGAGATCCGCCAGAAACCCCGAAAAGAAGTTGAGAAGGACCTGATCTTCGCGGGCTTCCTGGTGCTCGACTCGCCGCTGAAAGAAAACACGAAGCGGACGATCCGAGACCTTATGATCGCGAAGCACAAGATCGTGATGGTCACGGGCGACAATGCACTGACAGCGTGCGATGTGGCACGTCAGGTGGGCATCAACGCCGGGTTTTCAAAGCAGCCGCTGATCCTGAATGCCACTGGAAAAGACAACGCTGTCGAATGGGTGGGCATCGACGACGGTACGCCCAACATGGAGGTCGACACGATTCCATTCGACTTGAGTAACATGGACAAGATGAGAGCGCAGTACGATCTGTGTGTGACGGGCGAGGCACTCGCTGCACTATACAAACAGGGCGCGGGGCAAGGCATCGAAGAGAACGCGATCCTCGAATCTTTCCTATGCACGCTCGCCAAGATCTGCCTCTCGATCACTGTGTTTGCGCGCACGTCGCCGCAACAGAAGGAGTTTATCATCATGGCGATGAATCGCTGCGGCAAAACGACAGCTATGTGTGGTGACGGCACGAACGACGTTGGTGCGCTCAAGCAGGCGCACATCGGCATTTCGATTGTGAACTCGCCGGTTGAAGAGAGAGCGAGACGAGATGGCGGAGGTGGTACACAAACTGTGCTGCAGAAGCGGCTTTCTGCGCTGGAGGAAGAAGATGACTCACAGATTGTCCGCCTGGGCGACGCGTCCATTGCGTCGCCGTTCACGTCGAAGAGCTCGAGTATTCGCGTTGTGAAGCAACTGGTGCGCCAGGGACGATGCACGCTCGTCACGACGATCCAGATGTACAAGATCCTGGGTGTGAACTGCCTGATCACGGCGTACTACTTGAGCACGTTGTACATCAATGGTGTGAAGAACGGTGACCAGCAGCTCACAGTCATCGGGGTGCGTGTCATGATTCCCACACAATATTTGTATTGTACTGGCAGTTCTAACGCTCTTGCTCTGCACTTGATGATGATGACATACAGCTCGGGATCGCGATGTTCTTCCTGTTCCTCTCGCGGGCAAAGCCGGCAAAGACGCTCTCACACGAGCGTCCGCCGCACGGCGTCTTCTGCTGGTCTGTGCTGGTGTCGATTCTCGGACAGTTTGTCATTCACTTGGCCGTGCTCGCCGCGGCACTGCGGATCTCGCAGCCCTACGTGAACCGCGCCGACCCGTCGATGCACCCAGACGGCAAGTTCACGCCGAACGTGATCAACAGCATCATGTTCTTGCTCTCGTCGGTCATGCAGGTCAACACTTTTGTGGTCAACTACAAGGGGCAGCCGTTTATGGAGAGTTTCTGGGACAACAAGCTGCTGTGTCGAAGCGCGCTACTTGCATACGCGCTCCTGGCAATCGCAGTCGCCGAAGTGTTCTCACCAGTCAACACGATGCTGGAGCTTGTGCCGTTGCCAAACACAGAGGTGAGTGTTAATTTCTGGGAACCTGAGTGGATCTTGCGGGTTTCAACTTTCAGCCACTGAGCTAACCGTTGTGCGCTTGTTGATTAACTTGTAGATTCAGCGAAACCTGTTCGGTCTCATGGTCACGGACACGTTTGTGACGCTGCTCTTTGAGTACGCCATCCAGCAGATTGTATCCAGTCAGGTGTAAGGAGTGACGACAAGTTAGTTACAGAGACGGATAGCAGGATCAGACGCAGTTGAAGGCGAATAGAGAATAGAGGTGATCGAAGCAGCGTCTCGAAAGTCAACTTTTGAGTCAAAAGCATGCCTCCCCTCCATCTGCAACAGCGAAATGAACCGTTCAAATAGAATGGAGTAATGAAGGCGCGTTGAGATGTGATGCTATCAGATAGCGTTGGGGTCCTCGTAAAGCTGCTTTATGCTTAAGTGCATGTGGATGGATGTTGACGAAGTGCTCAAAAACTTGAAAAGGTTGACCTCTAAATTTGTGTCCTCCTTACAACCAATGTATTTTGAATAAGAAAAGGGTTTCTGTTTAAAATGAATGAAATATATACTACAGAGGAAAAACAGGGCTAACAGAGCAGACGCTAGTGTGGTTTTGACTTGACTAAATGGGGAAGCAGGGTTGGAGTCAGCAAATCATACCTTCTCGGCCTTATGGCTAAGATCAAGTGTAGTATCTGTTCTAATCAGTGTGAAAACTGATTACCGGGTGATAAACCCGGTTTTATTTTCACATTCATTTTTCGAACTTTTCGATGGTCTCATTAGCTTGCTGATGAGCCTCGGAGCTGGTTTCCAAGGGCTTACACCGCCTCCCTTGTGAAGCCTAACCATTCGTCATTTTGTATTCCTAGCCATCGCCATCTCTCGTTTTACTTCATCCATTTGCTTTATCATCTTTTTCTTCGTTTCTATCATTCAACACCTTCCTACGATTACAAAACTCTATCAATCCATTCGCTTAAAGCATTCATGCCGATCAGTAACCACTTCCACTCATTGACGCTAAGCCGCTGAGGGAGTAAATGCGGTGCACCTGCTTGCACACCTGTTCAACCTAAATGGATACACTCGGACCCGAAAGTTTTATGTGCAACATCACTCGACTCACTACTACACTTTTCTGACGCCTTCCCTATGCGATTCCAGGGAAGTGTCTGCAGCCATGCACTTCAGGTTGGCTTGTGAACAATGCATCGATTGAAATGTACAAGCTTAGCGAGCCAATGTTACACAAGGTGTTGCTCTAAACTGCTGTAAACGAGTATGGCAACAAAAAAGGACAGCAATCTAGGTTTCACTGCCGTGGTCACTGGTGGTATAAATTACGGTCAAGAGACATTGACATAGTGAATCCAGGTGTCCCGTCCTTCATGCTGCACACGTAAGATATCGTAAATAACTTTGAGCGTCTTTTCCATAACAGGACTCTTGACAAAATCAATTGTCATGTTGCGATAAAAGCTCAATCTGAGATGAAAGTTGATAAATGTTAAATTAGGATTTCCCCCTCTCGTTTTCGACCTGATTTCCTTTCTTCTTCCGCAACAACCAAAAACTTAACGCAACCTCATTTCGGGAACAGACGAGAGAAGAAAAAAGAGCAAGGGAGCAAGTGCCCGCGACGACGACGACGAGCACGATGGCGGCGGACGACGGCGGCGAGCTCCAGAAGCTCAAGCAGACGCTCGAGCCGATCGTGTTCGGCCAGGAGGTGCTCACGCTCCACGAGGGGTACGTGCCGCGCGGGCCCGAGACCGGCGGCTTCGAGCCCGACGTCGCGAGCCGTGCGGCAATGTCAGGCGACGTGGCGGCCGACAAGGACGACTGGGAGGACACGGAGGTGCACGCGGACCGGTACTCGGGTGTGATCTACGCGGCGCGTTTCTTCGTCACACGTGTGGGCTTCTTGCGATCAGTCAAGCGGTGAGTCATGCGTTAGAGCCCTCATTGCATGTTGTGTGCAGGAGTGGCAGTTGGTATCTTTTGCTTTTTCTCTCTTACTGGGTGCTTTATGGCTAATGATGGCGTTTGTGCATGTGTGGTGACTTTGTATGAACAGGATCATGGTGATCAGCAGCAACCACCTGACGATCGTGGACCCGTACACGGAGGAGGTGAAGGAGCGCTACGCGTTTGACAACATCAAGGAGATCACCGTGACAACTGATAACGGCGGCGGACCGAATGTCGACCGCTCCTTCACGGTCTACATCGGCAAGAATCTCAAAGAGACGTACACGTGCCGCAACCGTCAGCATCTGCTCTCCGCGTACTACCAGCTGCGCGAGCGCGCGTCTTCGTTCCGCAAAGACGGGCTTGATATCGCCACGAGCAGTCCGATGATTATGGGTGTCGGCGGTACCAATGCAACCGGGCTTGGCTACGGCGGCGTTGGTGGTGGCGCAGGCAATAACCCGCTTGGATCTGCCGGTGGTGTCATGGGGACGAACACAAATGGCATGTACTTTGACAGCCTCTTCCAGCTCTGCGGGAAGACGTTTACGATGACGAAGCTGAGCACGACGCAGAGTACGTTGGAGAACCCGGTGAAGATCAACGTCTTGTTGGCTGTGCGCGCGTCAAGTCTGGACCGCTTGGACCCAGAGAAGCGTTCGACGCTCTCGTCCATCCTGCTGATCGACATTGTCAAGATCCAGCGCGTCACAACGAACTCGAACGAGTTGCTGCTCTACTATGAAAACAATCGCGTGCACCGGTACTGGTGTGACAGTCGCGAGCCGTTCATCCAGGCGCTCGCGAACAACCTACGCTCTTGGCTGAACGTGTCACTCTTTGTTGAAGAGGTGTCGGACTCGTGCGAGTTTGACGCGCTGACGTCCACGCGCGACATCCCACAGCCAGTGTCGTTCGAGATTCCAGTGCTCAAGGTCAGCAAGAACCGCAAGAACAAGCTGCAGTTGCGTCTTCTCGGATTGTCGTCGTCGGCCGTGATTGAGCGCGACCCAGTCACGCGAAAGACGCTCGCAAGTCACACACTGAGCGACATCTTCAACATTGTGATGTACCCGTCGTTCTCATCGTCTCACGAGGACTCGCAGTCGAAAGAGTCGGAAGGGACATGCGGCAAATTCGCGCTCGAGCTGAAACACGGCCGCACAAGGCGCTTTGTGTGTCTGACGTCGACCGTCAACCGTCGCGACAAGGAAGTTGGACTCGGCTTACATCGCGTCACGCTGGCCCACGAGCACGAGCTGCGCCAGATGCTCGCGGATATCGGCGGTGAGTACACGGTGCCCGAGTGGCTCAAGGTCGCTGGATCCACGACGCTGCTCAGTCCGAAAGAATCGCGCAGCTTGTTCTTGAGCAACATGGTGGAAATGTGCCGCATGAACAAGCTGCACGTCTCGTGGTCGACGGAAGAGACCAAGATCGCCTGTAAGGAAGGCACGTGGGGGACAGAAGTGCACCCAGAATGGGAAGACATCCTGCTGCGCAAGCTTGTGAACCTGAGCATGATCCCGAACCTCGTGACGAGAGACTCACTGGACAACATTTTCCGCCAGCTAGAGCAATTCAACCGCAACATCCCGCTTGGTGGGCTTCGCCAGCGCGATCGACGAGCATTTGCCTCGCTCATGAAGATCCTTGAGAGCTTCAAAGAGTACTCTGTAGCGCAGCTGAATAGTCCGTCGAGCTCGGATTCACCAATCCCGACGACGGAGTTCCAGGTCGCTCTGCTGCTCGCAATCCAGCGCCTGCTATGCACTCGCGGCGTCTTTGAAGAGATCCCAAGCTCGCAGTACAAGAATAGCGTCGAGATCATCATGGAGCTGCTCCACTCGCCGTCTGAGGAGGTCTGCTTCTCAGCAGCGTGCGCGATCAAGTACATGGTGATCAACTACTCGGACACAAAGAGCATGAAGTCGGAGACTGCGAATCGGCGGTCGATCTTCACAAAGTACCACGGACGCCTGTTTGTCTCGCGCGCGTTCGACCTGTCGAAGAGCAATCGCGTGGGAAGAGCGCCAATCTACCAGCCAAAGTGGACGAAGAACGATCCAAAGCGTGCCTCATCTTCCCAGAAATCGCCATCGCATGTGAAGCGCAGCATGGCGAACGCGTTGTCGTACTCGCAGCTCGGACTGGACTACTTGGTGATTTCGATGGTGCTTCAGACGCTGGAAGTGTGCTTGTCGAGCGGGAAGAAGGCGACGCCTGAGAGAGTCTCGCGAGAGCTGCTGCGTGCGATGCGCATTGACGAGTTCATGCGCCACCACGCACTCTTCCTGTTCAACCGCTCACTGAGTTTCTCGATCGCAAAGTGCTCGTCGATCTTGGTCAAGATTCACGTTCTCGAGCAGCCATCGGAGCTGGTGGAGCTCATCCAAGACTTTGCGAGGAAACATGGCGTGCTGCTCTGGCAGTTGTACCTGTCGCTCTATGGGCAAGATAAGGCGCAGCGCCGGATCTCGTCGCAGTTGGTAGCACTGCTCACCCACGAGAACCCGCGATCTTCGTACGTGATCCGTAACACGTTCCCGCACGCATTGCTGGACGACATTCCTGTGAGTCTGCTGGAGTACGACGAGTTTGGACGCCACTTACCGACAGCGAGTTCTGACTTCTATCCGGACAGCAGCTCATCTTCGATCACCCCGCAGAAGAACCAAGGCAACGGAAATCGTGGCGATATCACCAATGCCACGGAGAGTGGACGCAGCAAGATGAGTATGGGAATGAACACACGTGCACGCCTCGTCAAGAACTCCAAATGCGTGGTGTTGTTGCCAGAATTTTTTGACCGGCTGTGGAAGAGCTACGCGACGAAAGACTTGGTCTGGGGGCCCACTGCAGTCGAAGAGCTCATTCGGAAGCTGGAAACCGAGGTCGCGGATCTGGACTTGTACCGCCTCAAGTACCAGTGTTTCCTGTACATGGACCCATTGGCGAGAGACTGCGAAGTTGAGTGGGAAAGAACCCACGGCGGCGAGAGCCAATTCCAGAACCAGCACCAAGATCAACAGATCCATTTTGCGCCGTTCCCGTTCGAGTTTTTCTTCAACAGCACGGAGAACCGTTTGGCGCTTGAGATTGCAAAGAAAACCATCTCGTCGTCGAATAGGTTCACACGGTATGTGCCGCTATCATTCCTGTTGAAACCCGACACCTCTGACGATGGGGATAGTGACGACGGTGGCGACGGACCAGACGGTTACGACAGTGACGACGCCTCGATCGACGAGCGAGCTCTCCTCGCTGCGAGGAACGGCCTTGCTCGACGTGGAGATGCATCTGGGGCAAAGCTGGCAGATGCAAGGGCGGACGCAACGCAGAATGATGAACGCGAGCGTCGTATGAAGAAGAAGAAGAAGAAACGCGCCAAGAACGTGCCTCGCTGGTACGTTGCGTGGAACTCAAATGAGTTTTACATTGACTACGAGTGCTTGGCAAGTGAGATCAAAGTCGGAGCATATTACCTGACCAACCTCCTGAACGATCGCGGTGTGCTCGTTGAGGACATTGAAGGCGCAGATCGATTCATGACGCTGCTCTACTACCGTCTGCTCGCTGAGGAGGACGCGATGGAGTCGCTCAAGGGCGAGAGAAAGTCGCTCTCGTCGTCGCAGTCTTCCCAGGTGGACCACCACAAGTCAGATATTCGTCTGTTAGTGCTGAAAGTGATGATCCAAGTGTACGAGCGACATTTCAACCAGCTCACGTCGCTGATCTTCCTGAACCACTTCCTTCGAGTGACGATGATGAAAGGCGAGACTGGACACGACAGGATGTGGCCGCTGGTTGTGCGAGGGAACATCATGCTGTTCCTCGATCGCGTGCTCTCAAGTGCGCTGAATGCGTCTCGGTTCTTGCGCGAGGAAGAGAATCTCAAGATGGTGCTGGATCTCATCCACGAAGTTAAGCCCATCGTTCTGTCTGAAGGTCCAGACGGATCCGAGAAAGAATACAATCTCGACGGTGTTGGCCACGACGACGGCGACTCGTTTGAGCAAGACGACGACGAAGATGATTACGAAGATGCGATTGACGACGACGAGTCCTACGAGGAGAACGATCACGAGGATGACATGGCCAAGCAAACCATTGATGCGCTGGAGGAATCTGGTCTCGAGAGCTCAGCTGTTTCAAGTAGCGTTGGTTCGCCACGGCAGCTCGACCACGAGCACAGCTTCATCGATGACGACGAGCCGAGTCGTTTCACTGTGGTGGCCGAGCACTGCGGCACGATGAGTGGGTCCATGATCATGCAGACGTGTCTGAGCGTGTTGAGCAGACTCGTCGATTGCCACACGTCAGAGGATGAAGGCCACATGCACCAAGACGTGAAGTTTCCAAAGTACGGCCGTTTGACGCACTTTGAAGGCTCGGGCGTGAGTCCGATTAGCCGCATCAAGCGCCGACTCTGCGAAGACGAGACTCTGCGCTTCCTGGTTGGGCTCCTGGACTGCCCGAACCGCGTCGTGTTCAAGAAATGCTTGGGTTTGATTCGGCTCCTTGTGCGCCACAACGAAGCAATCATCCCGAGTCTCCATGCGACCGGACTGTTTTACTACCTGCTCCGGTTCGCAACGGACGTGGAAGAGATGGCAGTTGCCGCGCGACTGATCTCGCACATTCACCTTCGCCAATCTCGCGTCCCGCACCTCATCGACGATAAGCAAGGCGGGCAGAACAAGAAGGGTGTATTCTCGCCAGATCCGCTGACCCGCATCTGCCTGAAGAGTTGGCTCGTTCGATTGCTACCAGTCTCGATGGTGGCCCAGCTGCTTCGCCATGGCCCTCGCCGATTCGCGCAGGCGCTCTTTTCTGACTCCAACAACCCGGAGGTTGTCTGGAACGCAACAATGCGCGAGCAGATGGTCGCGTACATTGAAAAATTCATGGCGCACCACACGGACTCGGACGGGATGTTCTACATCTCGAACGTCGAGGAATCGGACCACGAAGCCTGCGTCGCGTTGATCCAGTACCCGAAGGAAGTGCACGCGCTGCAGTGCTACCAGTACTACTTGCAGAACCTGCTGGACGAGAAGAACTTCCCCGGGTGGCCGATCAACGACGAGACTGCGTTTCTGTCTGCATTGATGGACTCGATCAACCGCTGGGTGCACCCAGAGGCGCTACTGACAGCCCGAGGCGCGATGGTGAGTGAAGGACTCACGACGAAACTTCTCTCGGTGTATGACGCAGTGTTGCTCCTGGACGCCACGGCGCTCTTGCTTCGCCGGTTCCCAGACTCGTCCAGCATCACGAACTTGGCCAATTTTGCTTACATCCTGGAGGCGCTGGAGAAGTGCATCATGGAGCTGCGTGACGGCAAAGCGAGAAACTCGCGAAGCATTCTGGATGTCAGCGGCGCGATTTCGAGAAAGAGTGCGTTCGTAAAGACGTTTGGCAGCGCGGTCCGCGTGATCAATCTCGCGGTTGCTCTCTCTGATGCGAACGCTCACGAGTGCAGCTCCGGCTTGGGACTGCGTGCACTGTGCGGCTCACTTCAGCTGCTTTTCCACAACCAAGAGGCGCTGCGCACGCTCAGTGGATTTGACTTGCAGGTCACCACGCACTGGGCCCTGGAAGCGCTTGTGAACGTGTTGAACCAGCCAAACGGCCGCGTCTCGGCTGCTGCCCAGTCGCTGGACTTGCTGCCGTGCTTGACGCGGTTCCTCGCTCAGGAAGACGACCGTCTTGCGACCGACTTGTCACTGCAGATCGTGTTCGAGATGGCTGGTAGCTCGGGCGAAATGGCTGAAGTGCTTCTTCTCCAGCTCGCTGAGCACGGCATCATTTGGTACCTGACGCTGCTGCTGTTTAGCTTTGTTCCTGGTCAGAACAGCGATGACGACTCCCAGCGCATCGGCATTGGCGCTGCGAAGGCTTTGGAGCAGATCCTGAAGGCGTCCGCGAAGGAAGAATCGATCGCCATCTTCGTCAAGCGCATGCAGACCACAATTGAAAGCCTATTCACGAGACCGCTGATCGACATCCTTCGCGTCTCGGGACCGGAGACGTTCTTGAGAGTGCTGGTGAGCGAGGTGCGCCAGCCGCACGTGATGTGGATCGAGCGCATGCGCAAGGAGCTGATCAGCATCTCGCAGCGAGCGCTCCAGTTCCATGCGTCACTGGAGAAGAGCGGCAAGGATGCGCACCGCGTGTTTGAGCTGCCGTCGCACTTCATGTACTCTGCGCAGAAGGAAGAGCTGTGTGTCGCGGGCATCTACGTGAACTTCTACAACGAGAACCCGCAGAACGGCATCGATTCGCAGATCGCTGGAACGCAGAACCCCGTGCAAAACGCCGAGTCGATTCCAGTACCTGGCAAGAAGCCTCTGACGAAGAAAGCTCAAGCGGCCGCCGCTGCTGCCGCGGCTGCCTCTGCGGAGAACAAGAGCGTCCATGGACATGTGATGCATGGTCTGCTGACGTCGTTGTCGCATGACATCTCGGGCGTGCGAGCGCAGCCGCAGGTCCTCGATGCCGTGCTGCTGCAGCGGTTGTTACCAGTGGCAACAGCGATCCGTCACTTGATCCAGTACACTCCAGATATGGATGTCCAGGTGATTCAGTCGGACGGCATCTTGGCGCTGCTCTTCGTTCTTGATCATGAGGCTCAGCCGCAGGGGTTCTCGTTTGCGTGCGCTCCGTTGCTGCAGCTGCGCTGCATCGAATGCTTGCACATGCTCTCGTTCAGTGGCCGGTGCGTCGATTCATTGGCGACGCTCGTGCCTCCGTTCATCAAGAGCGCATTCCAGGTTGTGTACAAGAACCTGGCGAGAACTGAGGCATCCACAGAGGGCCAGCTCGCTCGAATCACGCTCCAGCTGCTCGGCAACCTGTGTCTGATCCCAGCATGCATCGACAACTTGGTGAAGGGCATGGACCCAACGAGTCTGTCCAGCTTGCTGCCACACGTCTGGCTGGGCGATCCGAACGAGATGCAGCTCTTGCTGTGTCTACATATGATTCCTCTGAAGCGACATACCCAGGCAGCGACCCAGTTTGCAAAGGCAGCTGTGAGCTCGCAGCTCGCATCGTCGCTGCTGAATCTGCTGTCGACGCTGGTGCCAAAGTCCAAGCTGGGCGAGAGCACGTTGACAAAGTCGTACGCGGCTCGCTTCCTCTCAGTGCTCTCGTCGAACCCAGGCAGCGGCGGTGCGATCTCAAGTTTGCTGGTCGCCTCGCGCGTCTGGGAGACCCACGGCGACACGACACAGGGGTCTTCGGAGGATCTCCGTCGATTGCTTGTGCAGCCTCACGCGCCGGCGCTGCTCAAGTCCGACCACGCGAATCCCCAGAAGATCGGATAAAAAACACAGAAGATGATGAAGAAGAGTGCGAGCGATAGAGTCGGAGGAAGAAGTCGAAGAAGGTATGCAGTGGATGTTGTTTGCAGCTCGCAAAGGTGGTGAGGGGTTTGATTTGTTTATAATGAGAAACTGGTGGTTGATATCAAAGACCCCAAGCCCCTTTCAAGTGCAGTCTGTCGACGGTCAAGGAAATGTCAAAGGTTTTGATTTTGTAACACCGAGCTCAAGAGCTTCATCCTGGTGGGTGGTGGTGGTACTTCAGCCAGGCGAACCTGAACGTGTAATCAGCGCCTGCCATCGCCAACCATAAAGACACCAAGACTGTGAAGATCAGCGGCCTAGCAAAGGGCTCTAGCAAGATAAAGGGCGCACTGAAATGCTCGAGCGAGGACTGGACGATGTAGAACACGAGCTTGGACTACTTCATCTTCCGTTGGTTCTCGAGCACGAACGCGAGCTGCGTGAGCAGCGAGAAGCGCACTTTCCGGCGCAGCGTGCAGTGCAGCAGCACAAAAGACCCGAGTTCCAGGAGTGCGTACAGGTGCACGTTCAAGATCGTGGTCGCGATCTTCTCGGGGCTCATGCGAGCGAGCTGCAGGCAGTACACGTAGTTGGGCAGGTGCAACATCGCCACCAGGTACACGCCTAAAAACAATGTCACATGATAAAGTATTGTTGTTGTATACCTAGGTGAGCGAGCATGAACAAGGATATGACTCATTGTAGACCATGGGGGTGATCACCTCGATGTACTCGACGAAGATGAGGAACTCAGTCGCGTGAAAGAGGTTCATTGGCTGCTTGGCGCACTCGGGCTCAAGTTCGCGGTCAATATTCGAAAGTTGCAGCGGTCGCGCCGTTGACTGGTAGTGCAGGTGATGACCAATGCTTTTAATGCTGTTGCTTGGGTGCTGTGGCACTGCGCTGAGCCACTTCCCGATCTCCTGCTTGGCGTCCAACGGCCCCGAAGTCGCATTTTCCTTGGACTTCACGCTCAAGACGCGCACTCTGTTGTCATTGTCAGCCGTCACGGGGGCCACTTTCTTCGTGCTGAGCGATGGCAGTCTTTCGGACAGTGTCTTCTTCTTGCTAGAGCTGTTGTTGGCCTCAGTGGTCTCGGAGTCCGACACGCGTGCGCTCCTGGAGCTACTCTTGTCACTCTGGAACGAGTTGAAAGTCCATGTGCGTGCCAAAGTGCTTTACTTCACGAACTGGTTCGTCTCGACCAGGTGCAGCACGCACTGGATGATCTAGTGGTGCTGGAACTTGGCGTCAACGATCGTCGAAGAGCTTTGCTGCCGATCATGGGAAAAGTGTGGTGGAACTGCTGCGCGAATGAGAGCGTGAAAGCCCAGACGCCCAGGTACGCGCGCCCCCAGAAGACCTTGTTGTGCTCGAGGCTGACGAGTGCCACGAGCTTGTGCTATCACAGCCATCGAGGCACCGCTCTCGCTTTGTTCTAGGTGGAGAGGCTGCGAGCGAGTTTAGAGACTGACTTACTATGGTGCTTATGACCAACCTTAAAGGTAGCCTTCTGTTTCAAGGCTGACAAGTAAATGGTTGAGGGTCCTTACCGCCACCGTCGTGACTGGGGATAACCTCCTAGCAAGGACCAGAGTACTGTACATGGAGAGTGAAGAAAGACTAAAGACATGAAGTTGGGATGGCAGCCAATCGCTAAGCGTAAGTGACGTGAAAGAGTGAGTGAAAGCAGCTACCCACACAGAGACTCCAGATCGCTGAGTTGAAAATCCCATAGCGTCATCACCAGCTCGGCGATTTTTCAGACATGCATGATTTTAGAAATCGTCAGCTCCCAGGGGAGAAAGAACACGCTACCTCTTCGCTGATCATTGTGTCTTTCTTTTTACAAGCTTCGCCACGTCGAAGTGCGCTTTAACACACTGCTGAGATCGTTTGGCTGAGCCATCATCCACAATCAGGAACGTTTCGGAAATCCGGACAACTTTCACATACATGTATTGATTGCTCAGTATTACAACACTCACTATGCGCCTCCCTCAGTCAACGTCGGCTTGCCAACTCAATTGCTCACCCCACCTAGGCGTCCTTGCTCACGGGCACGTGCCCATCCAGCTCGTCAGCGATCCACTGCGAGATGTGCTCGGCCATGTCACGCGTGCCATGGGCGTCCATCATGAAGCCGTGGCTCTGCGGCACCATGCGGTGGCGTGCCTTGCCGAAGCGCGTCTGGTAGCGCTGCACGTACTCGTTGGGTACCCAGTCGTCCACGGGCGAGTACACGAAGAGCGTCTTCTCCTCGTGGTCGCTCACGAGCGTGTCGTCCAATTCGCCGACCTGCTGCATCTCGTGGAACGCCATGAGCAGCACGTTACGCATGACGCTGTGGTCCACGAGCGAGAGTGTCGCGTGGTGGAGGACAGCTTCGTTCTCTCCACCGATCGCCAGACGGATGAGCCACTGGCGCACAACCAGTGGACACAGGAACTCAAGCAAGTGGACGAGCTTGATCGAGTGGCTGTGGTGCCGGAAGAACGGCATGAGCGCCAAGCCCTTGCGCGTCTTGCCGATGTGCGTGATCGTCGGCTGCATAAGGCAGAGCTTGGCGACGTGGTGCGGGAACTGCTTGGCGATCTGCAGCGTCACGAACGCGCCGATCGAGTGGCAGATGATCACGAGGCGCAGCGCCGGGTTCGCCGTGATGCGCTCGCGCAGGTACGCGCACTTGTGCTCGATCTGCTCCTGAAAAGAGAACGCGCGGCCGTTGTTCTTCCACGGCATGAAGTGGCCCGTGTGCGACATACAGCGCACCTCGTGGCGCCGGCCGTGGCGCTGTACGAGCTCGCGCATGAGCGGTAGGTAGTAGTGCGCGAGCCCCGGATTCCCGGGCAAGATCAGCACGAGCACATCACTGGGCGGTTCGCCATTCTCAGAGAGCGCGTGGTACACGATCGACTGCGTCTGCGCGCCCTCGGCCACATCGTGCCATTCCTCCACAGGTCCGTGAAGCTCTTCGGGGGCCAGTCGCTGATTCTGCTTGTGTAGCGGATGATGGATGGGGCGGTGCACCACGTGGCGCACATGTGCAAGCTCGTCGATGATCGTGCGGTGCACGTGGAGCTGCGCGAGGTGGCGCTGCCGCTTGTGGTACACGTAGCGCACGAGCGCCAGCAGTGCGAACGGCGCCAGCACGCGGTAGCGCTGCTTGAGGCGCGCGAGCAGCGCCGCGAGCACCGGGGGGATCGCGATCGCCATTCGAACGTGGGCTTAGTGAGTGTGGCTGGTGGGAATTGGCGAAATGGAATGAAGGGCGTCGGGGCGTCCGGGCACCTGCTGTGTAATGCGGCAGATGATGATGATGTCAATATTGCACGAGCAGGAAATCGAGAGAGGCTTCGGATTAATTACGGATGAATCGATAAGCGACCTCGGCGAATTCGACGACGATACACTTGGTAAAATTACTGCACAGAGCTTGACGAGTCATGCGAATTCGTCAGAAACTGTCAAGATTGCTTCGCGAAATCATATACAAATCATAAACCTACCTTGTTTTGTGCAAATGTGCAGTTTTTACAAAATAAGGTGCTTTTTTGACGTTGTGATGACAAACCAAGGTGCTTTTGAATTGTAGTTACAAAAACGGAAAGGCTGTCAGTGTTTGGCAGTTCCATAGTTTAAGTCTGTCTATTCTTGAGCAATGAATTGGCTGTCTTGAGTATATAAAAGCGCAGCTTTGAGCAGGGCGATCGATCTTTCAGTAAATGAATGACAGAGCGCCGTCACTAGATATAAAACAAATAAGGGTGCTATCAATGTTTTTATTGTATAAAGACGACATCTTACTACAAATGAGAACTTAGCGTCAGACAAGGCAAATTACCGCTGCCCAGCTTCCAAAGTCTTATACATAGCACCCACTTAGAGCACAAAAACACTCACGTCGATCACGGGATCCGACGTCTCACATCCGACGTGAAGCTCGATCGTGAGGCTCCATTTCCAATGCAACTCCCTCAAGGCAGAAACGAAAGATTCATTCGGCCTTCTGCAAGTGTCCACGCACTCGTCGCTCCATTCGTCCATCCACCGTAACAACAATGATCCGCACCGCCCTGCGCTCATCCGCCTCTGTGCTCACGCGCC
Organism: Globisporangium cederbergense; assembly: GCA_023334245.1. NCBI lineage: Eukaryota > Oomycota > Peronosporomycetes > Pythiales > Pythiaceae > Globisporangium > Globisporangium cederbergense. The sequence goes on from JAASGO010000407.1 coordinate 20,569, forward strand.
GCGCGCCTGCGGTCGCTGCCCTGAAGCCCGAGCTGCTGCTCGCGCGCAGCATGTCGTCATCGTCGTCGGACTTTGAGATCAAGAAGGTGGGCATGGTGGGCCTGGGGCTCATGGGCCACGGCATCGCGCAGACCGCGGCGCAGGCCGGCTTCCAGGTCGTGGCGCTCGACATGAACCAGCAGGGACTCGACGCCGGCATGAAGCGCATCGAGGGCTCGCTCGCCAAGATCGTCAGCCGCGGCGTGAAGAAGGGCACGATCACGGAGGACGCCGCGAAGGCGCAGATCAAGGAGACGCTCGCGCGCATCACGCCCACGACGGACCAGCAGGACCTCGCGGACTGCGACCTGGTGATCGAGGCCATTATCGAGAACGTGAACGTGAAGAAGGACTTTTACGCGAACTTGGGCAAGATCGTCAAGCCGTCGGCGATCTTCGCGTCCAACACGTCGTCGCTGGCGATCTCGGACTTTGCCGGCTCGTCGGGTCGCGCGTCGCAGGTCGTCGGGCTGCACTTTTTCAACCCCGTGCAGCTCATGAAGCTCGTGGAGGTTGTACGTACGGACGCGACGAACCCGGCGGTGTTTGAGGCCTCGAAGAACTGGGTGCACGCCATCGGCAAGCACCCTGTCTCGTGCAAGGACACGCCGGGTTTCATCGTGAACCGCCTGCTCGTGCCGTACCTGGCGCAGGCCATTGCGCTGTACGAACGCGGCGACGCCACGAAGGAGGACATTGATGTGTCGATGCAATTCGGTGCCGGCCACCCGATGGGTCCCATCACGCTCGCGGACTACGTGGGCCTCGACACGACGCTCTTCATCCTCGAAGGCTGGGTGCGCGACCACCCGAACGAGCCGGCGTTCTTCGTGCCCGAGATCGTGCGCAAGAAGGTCGCCGAGGGCAAGCTCGGCCGCAAGACCGGCGAGGGCTTCTACAAGTGGGACGGCGACAAGCGCCTCTAAACATTAACAGCTTACAGTTAAGCCGATTAGCCAGACAAGTATGGCTGGATAAAGAGCTCGCCTGCACGTAATAACTAATCTGTCAAAGTGTCAAACATGCGCATGTACTGCTGTTTTGTTATTAACTCACAATCGGGATTGAACAGTGGACTCACTAGCCGGCGTCTGTTGCTGAAGTGCTTGGTGTTCGTCTTCAGCAGTCGGATAGAGCGCCATGAGCTCCACGTACCAGGCCGCGAGCCACGCGCGCTTCTCGGCGTCACAGTTCTGCGAAATCGACGCGAACAACTGCGCCTTGAGCGCATGGAGCGCTGGTTTGCTGGTCTCAGCGACGCACTTGCTCAACAAGAGCTCCACTTCCATCGCGATCTGGACGAGCAGTTCGATTGGTCCCATTTTCATGACCTCAAAGATGATCCCCGCCAGGTACAGACCGCTCTTCATACTGTCGCTAGCAACAGCATGCTCTCGTGGCACGACGGCTGACTTCTTGTTTTCAATATTGCTGTCATCAACTGGTTCAGCAGCACGAGAAATGATTGGCTGTGGCGCCAGTACGAGCTCTGCAACGCGGTCGCAGCACTGCTTCATGGCCCAGAGCACCATCCGCTGCTGCTGCGTCATTGTCACCACAGAAGAACTCGAATCGCTGCTGTTAGCCTCAGGCTGAGCTGCGAAGAACAAGGCGCCAAAGATGACGCCGCAGGTCTTCGCGAGCGAGTCCTGGGCCGCCGCACTTGTCGGGTATTTCGCGAGCGTCACCTGCAGATAGTGGGGTGCGATGCTGTAGATCGAGACGTACTGGCCCAGGTGCGTGAGGCAAAAGCCCAGGAAGTTGTGTGCGAAGAGGTTGAGCGGCTCATAGCTGCTGTATAAGCCGGTAAACACGAGCGCCAACGCGTTGTCCAATAGTGTAGTTGACTGGAAGAGCAGCACGCGCAGCTTGCGCTGGAGAATGACGCCGACCACGAGCGCCTGGGAGGCGTAGATGACGTCCACTTCCAGTGGGAGAACACTGTCAGGAGTAACTGCTGAGGCGGTCGAGAACGCCGCTGCGGAGTTCTTCGTGGACCACACACCGCTACTGTCGCTAGGCAAGGAGCTCCCGTTTGGCTCTGCCACTGAGCGTAGCAATGCCGAGAGCACGTGGTTGGGCGAACTCTCAACCGCGTCTTCGATTTGCTGCGTCAACTGGTTCATGAACGCGTTCGTATCGGGTGAAGAGCAGCTCTCGCGCGCAAACTCAAGCTTGGAGAGCGTGAGGAACGCCAGCAGCAGTGCACTCACATTGTCAGGAGGCTGGCTCGTAATGAGTGTCTGTAGCGTAGTCGACACGGTCTGGTAGAGCGCTTTCAGATAGACCACGATGGCTTTTGTATCGGCTTCTTCAACAGTCTTCACGTCGCTCGTGGAGTCCACATAACTGGAGATAACTGCGTCACGTAGGAGCCCAGGCGGGTAGACGGACTGCAAAGCCTTCACTAGCGGTGCATAGGACGCCCCAACGGAGCTCCTGAAAAACGACGTGGCTTCAACGACGCACTTCTCCAGCATCTGGAAGGAAAGCGCGACCATACTGACGTCGGCGTTGGCTCGCAGGGCACTCAACAGACTCTGTTGAAACTGAAGAAGACTGGAGTTTGGTTCTTGCTGCTGTTGTTGTTGCTGATGTGCCAGTCGGAAGGAGAGGAGCGACAGGTTCGCGGAGCGCAGGAGCGCAAATTGCTGCATGAGCGCTTGCGCCCACGACACTTGCTGGTTGTCGGTCAGTGTTTTGTTGTTGCTGTTGCTTGTGATAAGTCCCAGCGCCATCGCAAGGACGCTGTGCGGCTCGTGCACGTGCGGGAACGGGTCGCTCTTGAGCCTCGCGACGACCAGAAGACGCATCTTCTCAAGCTCGCGCTCGCTCTCAACTGCTGCGCCACCAATTGCGCGCAGCACGAGTACAACAGCAGCAATTTGTGGAGCGCTTGTTTGCCAATTGCTTGTCATCTTGCTCTTGAGCAAGTTGAGCACCGCAGCCTGGCAAATGCGCGCTTGAGCTGGATGCTTGTTTACTGCGACGCTCTGAGCGATGTGCGCGATGAACGACGACCCAACGTTGCTGGTAAAGGCGACTTCGTAGCCGCGCATGGCAGCACTGGACCAGTGGATAAAGACGTCAGCCAGTTGACTCAGCACGCGCTCGGAGCCTTGCGCACTTGCGCCAATCAATGGCAGCGCTCTCGCAACCAGTGCGTCCCACACACTACAGCTGAATGCGAGCTGCTGCTTGGCATCGCAATGCGCATTGGATGACGGGAGCTCGATCGGTACAACTGCCTTCTTCAGCAACAACTGGAGCTGCTCACTTGCTGCAGCAGCGTTCTGTTGTGTAGCAACAAGCACGCAAGCGCCGATCTCCATACACAGGAGCCACGTCGCGATCGGCAGCTTCTTGTTTGATTGAGATGATGACGACGAAGATACAGCGAGCCACTGCACGAGCGCATCGTGCGTCTCAGCGAAGAGCTCTCGGTCTTCATTCTCTACGCTTATTGATGCTGATGAAGAAGGCGCTGGCGACGCGCTTTCCCAGACGCTCTCGACGCCATCCCCAATGCTGTTGCTGTTGTTGTTGTTTGGGCGAAGGCTGCTGCGCAGCGTGTGGAGAAGCGCCTGCAGCGCACTCTGTGCCTGCTCGAAGTCCTCCGGATGCGCGTCGAGCGCCTGGAAGAGCGTACGGGGGCTCGGCTTCGTTGTTGTCATGGGCAAGTTGCGTTGAACCAAGTGGTTTGCTTTGTCTTGTCTCGCTCAAACCCAAAGCCAAAGCGCAAAAGTGCTTTGTAAACAGTCATTCATTTTGGCCAATTACAGATGGCATACGCGCTGAATTTATCCAATAGTGTGCGATCAAGTGCGTTGAAGTTTGGAGTGGCTTGCTATTTTTATATTCGGTAGGTTGATATTTCAGGAATGCTTTACTCTTTAGCTAGAACGTCATTCGAGGAAAGCTAACATCTTTAAATTTGTGCTCATTGTATGTGAAATCCGGTACTTTGACAATCAGGAAATCAAGCTCTTTTGGACTCGGTACGTGCGGAGAACGACAATTGCGAGCCGTCCAGATCCATGCATGAAGGAAGACTCTCGGCTACCAACCCGACCGCATCGATACGCCTAGCAAGCACGCCAGGCACATTTTGACAGCTTTTCCATAAAGAATGGCTTCCTTTCCGACTTTGCGGAACCATCGCTATTTGCTTTGCATCTCACTTGCGTCGCAAATGTTCGCTGCGCCGACAGCATATCGACAGCTTCCTCTCACTCACTGCAAATCCAAGTCACACACACACACACACACACACACACACACGCACACACATATTTTTGTATGA
>JAASGO010000408.1:0-24904 GCA_023334245.1 Globisporangium cederbergense
AGCCGAGAGCTATCAGCAAAACACTGCGAATGTTTAAGGGAAAAAATCATCATCACCGCGCTCTACACCACCCTAAATCGCTACTGTACTCATTCGAATGAACATGCAACACACACGAATGCACTGCGTTGAGAAACACAGGCGAGAGCACTAATGCGGAACAAGCGCACAACTCGATGCGGCGCCATGGGGGCAAGACGCCAATCGAGTTGCACGTGTCACTCGCAATCGCGCGTCTCGTCGTTGGGGGTCGTGATCACAACTTCCTTGTCTGTCTGGGTGTCGTGGAGAACACAACATGAGTAATCCCCGTCGGGTTAGCTCGAAGCGGCTGCAGCACGACGTCTGCATAGCGCCGCTGAGCCAATTGCATAACTTTTAGTATGACGATCAGTCCTCGCAAGTCCACTATGACGCTCCGACCAGCGCGCGCGTTCGCACACGCGCACCGGCCATCTCCGCAGCTTCTTCGCAAGGGGATCTACGCTTCGACGTTGGCACTTTCTGCCCTGGTGTCCGGGGAATTTCCCCAAGCCATCCCCGGAGGGATCCGCTTGACTCTGCAATTCTAAATCGTGTTCTGAGTGCTTGGGGGCGGCTCCCGCCGTTCTCGTGCTGCTTACGCTGGTGGCGGTGGCCAAGCGTGGGGCTCACAACCGTCGCACTGCCGTCCAGTCATTTGAGAAATCTGTTTTGTCTTGAAACCAACGAACTGTGCAGAATAGCAATGTCTATAGAGGATTGGACCAATTCCATCGCTGCGCTTCTTAAGCTTATCTTTTGTATTGCTCGCAACACGTTTATAGATCCTTTCCAGCCTTTGAAACTATATAGAGGGTAATATCGATCAGTTTTGCCTGCTCCAGATATAGCTCTTCAGCCTCTCAAATCAGGTTATTCTGGAATATTCGAAACCCACGAGTTTTGTATTTTACTCAACCCGACCCACATTCACTGAAACCCGTGTGTGGTTGGTTGACTGGAGCAGACGCCGAGTAGTTTCAGCTGTGCGAAAAGATGCCGCCGGAGCTGCTCAAACCGCTTTCTTCCAGCTCTCTACGGGCACTCGCCATTCGCCACCAGCAGGCCACAGCTTCAGCAACCAAGAAGAGCGACAGCAGCGACCAAGTGATGCGTGGTGCATGTGTGTGTATGTATGTAATTTGTATGGAGAAGCGCGGTGATGATGATTTTTTCCCTTAAACATTCGCAGTGTTTTGCTGATAGCTCTCGGCTCGCCGGCTGAGTACAGCTGCTTGAGGCCAATTTTTTCCTTGGATGTCTGAGCGCTCCCGTCACCTGCCTGTTGTGTTCGTAGCGTAGCCTTTGTGTGCATGTGTGAGTTTGTGTGTGTGTGGTTGATATCTTTGAATGAGGGCACTGTGATTATACTCTGACATGCGCGTCGTTTGAAAGCCTTGGCTTTATGATACGACAACCTAGTTAATCCATTTTTGTATGAGTACCCCACTCAACAACATCTACATGTGCGTATCAGCGTAGTCATCAACCATAGCAATCGATCAATACAATCATTCTCTCAGCAATCCGCACCCTTCTTCATCGTGCCCGCCTGGTTCTCTTAGCATCCCTACCACTCCCACGACCCTCATGCGGTCACTCAGCATACAACTTGCTGCCGTAACAGCATGAGCTTCAAGGGCGCGCCGCACTGCTCGCTGCAGACAGCGTCGTCGATCCGCGGTGACCTGCGGCTGCCGTCGACATGGACTACCAGCAGCTCGCAAGACGCCAAGGCGACGAGCTTCACAGCACTGTCACCAACACCAGTACCCCATAACCGTGCCCCACAGAGGATACGAAAGCCAAGAGCGTCGTGGTGGTACTGCCTCCGAACGCCACTGCTCCGATGGGGCTGCCACCACCCGCAGCTCTGCTTTTTGCTGCTGTACGTGGGTTGCACGTACGCCAGCGGCCTGTACGCGTCCACACTGCTGGCCAACTGCGTGATGCAAGCCATGCGCGCGCCCGACGCGATCGTAAATGCCCAGCAAGCGTACGAGAACGCAGGTTTGCAGCTACGTAATGCGTCTGCATGTGTGGTCGAGACATCGCTGAACCACATGCTGGAGATGAAAGTGGCCTTCGAGGCCACGCGCAGGCGTGTTAATGAGACCATTCAGGCAAACGCGAGAGCGCTGGACCAGCTGGAGGACGGCTTCGAAGCATGTACGTACATGATGTAGGCAGCCATGTATCAAGGCTTGACGTTTGGACAATGTCGGCTCATGTGTGTGTGTGTGAGTGACTGCAATTGGCCAGGCTCTGACCATTTCTTCACAGTGCTTAACGCGACATCGACAACCCAGACGAGCAGCAGCAACACCAGCAACTCCATGACGAGTAGCACCAGCGAGTGCTTCTCCGACGCGTTCTGGAGCGAAAGCAACAACTCAACCAACCGAAGTGACGAGGCTCTTGGCAGAGTGCGGCTCGTGCTGCTCTCCCAGGCTACAGCGGAGGCGTCGAGTGCGCTGAATCAGCAGCTTGAGAGCCACGAGGAGGGAGGCGATGGTCGATACGCTGATGCTTCGGTGGAAATCGTGGACACGATCTTTAACTCGACGCGGAAATTGGTGGACACGAGTGCGCACGACGCCCTTCAGACGCTGAGCGCACTGACCTCCCAAGGCGACGTCTCTGGAAATGGTGACGATGACCAAGACAACCTGGACACAGATGCCAAGCGCCCATGGCTTGTGATGCCGGTTGCTCTTCCTGATCTGCAAGCCGTGGAAATGCTCGAGAACCTGAAGAACTCACTACAGAAGGGCTTAGAAGCCGTGTTTCCCAGTGAGTCGGGTGTCGTGGAGAAGATCTTGAACTCATCAATAGCTGAGTGGGACTCTCTCGAGCATTACATGCGGCTGGGAGATCAAAAGGCGAGCCTGCAGATCGAGTTGCAGCGTGCGGTAAACTCAGCGTGGGGCCAACTGAACCGCTCGGCCATGACAACGCGGGCGATGCTCGTGCTCACGGAGCTCGAAGTGGTCGCCGCCATCAAGGATCTCAGTCAGCAGTGGAACGCCACGATTCAGAAGCGACATGAGGCGAACACACGCTCGTGGCAAGCTATCGAGCAGCGGATCCAGCCGCTCACCTCAGAGATTGCGCTGCACACGACTCCCACCAAGACGCGAACTCATTGTCGAGAGTTGGAAATCGACGATTTCTCGAGTGACGACGCATTTGCGCAGCGGCAGTACGGGCTCGTGCAGCGCCGCCAGGATTTACAGCTTGAGCCAAAAGATGATGACAGCACTAGCGACTTGCAGCAGCAGAACCAGGAGGTTGGTGCTGAGGTGGCAGGAGTACGAGTCCGTTCGCTTGTGACTGCAGGCTTTGAGATGTGGAGATCCGTGCGGCGCCTGCTGCTTGCAGCGGACTGGAGCTTCGCGTGTCTGAAGATCCTCGCGGTCGTGATCGAGCTCTGGACGGACTCGTACTCGAGCATGGCGAGCGTCGACATTCGCGAGATCTCATCCATTCAGAACGCGGTACGTCTGTGCGGTTCACGTGGTTCCCTTTGGTTGCTGGTCGCGAAGTGCTGACTTTCACTTATCTGTGTCACTTGATAGAGCGACGCGTGGCAGATTCTCTGGTGCAAGCACGATTTCGTGAGCGTCGTCTACTTTCTCGTGATGCAGGCGGAGCTCCTGGTGCAAACCTTTATAGACTACGTCGTGTGGATCTGCGTGGGGGTCGGCGGCACTGGTGCCTTGGTGCTTTGGAAGTGGGAGTTTCTGCAAGTCTGCGGACAAGAACAGCAAGAGCCGAGGAACACAGTTCACGAAGTGAATGCCACGTTGGACGGAGAACCCACGACGCTGGTGCAGTCGCTCCTGAGTGCTGTTCTCCCGATTCGAGGCTCTTCATGGGATCCGGTGCTGGAGATCGAGACGCAGTCCCAGTTTGCAGCAAACTTCAGCCAGAGCGAGTCGTGGCGCTTGGCGAACGCATCGCATCGCGTGTGGACGAACCAGTCAGAGACGTTCGAGAGACTGCAGATTTATCATCAGACGTTCGTGTCATTGGCTGAGATGTACGACCAGTGCGCTTCAGCGCAACAACAGTCTGAGAGCTTTGAAGTTGGCGTCAGTACGGTGGACTCATGTGCGAGTCTCGACCAAACCAGCGCCTTCGACTCGACACCTCCAGTAGTAGCAGCAATGACGGCCCAAGAGATCAACGACACAGCCTTCGCTCAGGCTTTCGACCACTGCTTCCCAGGAAACGCGTCGCTGGTCTCCAACAGACTCCAAGTTCAAGCGCTCCATCAAACACAAGCGTGTGCTGCAGAACGAACGCTCTACCTGACCGTCTCGTCGTGGTGGCTGGTCGTGGTCGTCTGGTCGGTGAACCGGTTCCTCGCGAGACTAGTTGTCAAGACGTGCGCACTATTCTGGTGGCGGTTCTTTAGCGCGAATCGACTGGAGTTTGCCGGCTTCTGCTACGAAGACGGCTCGATCCAGAATCCCGAGTCACTCGCGAATGCTGTGCAGGAGCACCTTCTCCATCTGCGCTGGTCGATCGCATTGCGAGTGCTCGGGATGGTTGCAGTAGTGGCGTGCTGCGTGTTGATCTGGCACCTCGTGCTGCACCGGATGCTGTGATATAAGAGCAGCAGTGATGGTTAGCTTTATACTCACACCGCCTCTTGATGATTGAGCAAACTTGTTTTCTTATCTTTATTCAGATCGTGTCAGATGCACATGTGCTCTTGTACTCTTGGTTCTGCACTGAAATTCACACATTTCCATTTGGGGAGGGGGGAGGACGACGGCATCTATCCCCACACTCATCTTCTTTCTTCCCACTTTTCTTCCTTGTCTTTTTTACTGTAGAGCCATAACTTCTTCCAGCTGCGCGAGGTCAGGCTCAGTCTCCGCAATCTTCAGGAACGCTTCTTCCTTGACGTTGCGCAGATAATCATTCATATCTGCAGTCGTCATGTCCTCCACATCGTCAGACTTGAGCTCACCAGCGACTGATTTTTGCTCAGCCGACTTCTTGAAACAGAGGCGGAAACTGCGCACTTCCATTGCCTGGAGCTCCACTTCCGTGCCCTTCAGCGCAATCGAAGGCTTGGTGTTGTCCTTTTCTTCAGACTCGGTCGTCTTCCACTGCGTTCCGTATGGCTTGCGCTCCTGGCTGCTGAGTGGTGCAACGCCAGTCAGGATGAGCTCGGTCACTTCACTTATCGCAGAGTTCTTCACCGCGAAGAACTTCGTAAAGTCCATTTTCACCGACTTCGAGAGGTCGGCGTGCTCGTCCACAGAATATAGGTGGGTGAGACGAACCATGACGCAATCCTTGCTGAGCTCCTGGAGTGTCGTCAAGCCAACGTTCTCAGGAAACTGGCTGACCGTCATCCATGGAACCTTCCCTTCAATATCGTCCTCCGATGGCACTGGCTTGCGGAATGCCACAAGCGGAGCGAAGAATTGCTTCTCCATCTTGCTGCGGATACTGCAAATGCCCTGGGCAGCGATGTCGACGTTGATGAAAAAGTTCCCGCGAACGATCAGACCTCGCGTCTTCTCCTTCTGCATGCCCTTGTCAAAGAACGTCTCGGTCTCATTCAGGTTTTCTCCAACACCCTTGCCATCGTCAGCGAGCAAGCGGCGGTGCACCATAACCTCGATCTGACCATCTTGGAGGCTCGCAGCACCCTGCGCGCGGTCCGTGACGACGTTCAGCTGGTACTTGTCGTCCTTGATGTACGCGCCAGTGGTAATCGGGAAGTAGTTCGCCGCGACAAACTCCTGGTCGTCGTGGAGCGTCAGGTTCCACGTGTCTCGGTGGTTGCGCACGCGCGGGAGGAACTCGAGACCGTTCGAGTCCGTATACAGCGTCTTCGCCGACTTGATGCTGTTCTGCGTGTCGAAGCGGATGATCACCTCTTTGCCCTTCTTGTCGTCGATGGGGATCGATCCGACCGTCCACTCGACTTCGACAAACTTGTCGCCATCGTTCACGCGGTACTCCATCGTGACCCAGGAACCGATATGAAACGCGACTCGAGTCGCACTACCGGACTTTGCGTTTACTTGAAGGTCAACAAGACGGACCTCGTCTGCTTTCCTGGTAGAGTGCGTAACCTTCGAATCCGGCCGGAAAATGTACGCGCCCGAACGCTGGTTGTTGTTGGCTTGGAACGCTTGGTAGTACAGCACGCTGGATTTGAGCGGCAACTCGACGTTGCTCACCTTGTTCGTGATCGAGATGATCGAGCCCGTGTCTTTGTTGATCTTGACACGCACCAGGTCATTCTCGAGTGTGACTACGGCCTCCTTCGTGCTCGCCAATGACAAAGACGGCTTGACATTCGCGCTAGCGGGTTTTTTGGACACCAGAAAGCGTGCTTCACTTAGCGGGTCCAACTCCGTGCTGAATACAAGCGAATACTCGGCCGCTTTTTGCTCCGGGTCCACTGGCACGGCCGCAAACACGTCGTACTGACGCACTTTCGCATTGCCCGAGATAACCTTGATGTCAACGTGCTTGTGCTGGCGCTTGACCGGGATCGAGATCGTCTGCACGCTCTTTCGTGCCAGTGAGTTGTGGACCAGCACTTCAAAGTTCTACAATTCAAGACACACTCAGGCGTTAAACTTCGCAGCAGCAAGACATTGACAGCGACCAACACATGTCGTTGTACCTCGTTCGAAGTGGACACGTCGCAGATGCTGGTGTTCGCGAGCAGGCAGAACTCGTACTTCTCCTTCTCGCCAATCACGAAGAACACCTCGTTGAACTCCTTTTGAGCCTCGAGGATGCCGTCGTTCAGGCGCAGCGAGTAGTCGTCTGCAACGCTCTGCTTCTCAGTTCCGGAGAGACCGTCGTGATGTTGCACGAGCCCCACTGCGCGCTGCAGCTTGTCGAGCTGCGCCGAATGGTGGCTCTGGTACAAAGCATCGAGTTGACGCACTTGCTGGAGGAGCGTATTACCAACTCGCGCAAATCGCTTCAGAGCAGCACGGCTCGTGAAAAAGCCAGACCAGTACTGGTGTTTGCCCGACGAGTACGGGAAAAAGTCGTCCGTCTTGACGCTCCACGTGAGATCTTCAGCCAGCTTCAGGTCCGTGTAGTACGACAGGTTGGAGTAGAGCACCGTGATGCGGTCGTCTTGGTTCACAAAGTGCTACAAAACACACACGAAATAGTCAGGCAACCAATTTCGATGGGTGCAGTGCATCATTACGTAAAGCTTTGCACTTACCAAAAGCTTGTCCATGTTCTTGTACCACATGCGCGCGTTGTCGTACTGGAAGTCGTCGCCCATGGGGATGAAGATGTGGTTGCCCTTCGAGCTCGCACCGCGTTCCTTCGCCATCGTCACGAAGTCGTCGACCACTCCGCAGACGTTGAAGTCATGCAGCTCTGGGTCGTCCTGGATTTGGCAGTCACGGTAGCCGTAGTTGAATTCGCGCGGCGGGCCATAGTGATCAATGATCTCGCCAGTGAACACCTGCGAGTTCTTGCCACGCGACTTGCTTGGACGCCAGATGAACTCGAGGTCCTTGTTTGCCTTGCGCTTGTCGTAGTCCTGGTAGTCGATGCGCGCAAAGTAGAGCGCGTCAAAGCCCACGCCCGCAGAGAGCAGCGAGCCTTGAGTGGCAGAGTGGCCAAACGGATCGATCTGCCAGCCAATGCGAGGAGTGATGTTAAACTCCTCCTTGAGCAGGCGGTGGCCGTACGCAGTCTGGTCGACCATCGCAGTATAGTGCGGCGTGGCTTCGTCGTGCATACACCAGCCACCGTTCACGCTCAGGTCGAGACGGCCTTCCTTCACGAGCTGCTTCACGACTTTCTTGGTCGCCGCGCTTTGCTGGTGCCACCAGCGCTGGAAGAACGACTGCTCCACAAACATGAACTGGCGGTCTGGGTTCTCCAGGAGCTCCTTCACCACGGTGTCCATGATGTATTGCACGCGCTCCATGTAGTACTGGTCAATGCCGACAAGCCATCCTCTGTATATACACACACGTCGGTCATTTCACATGAACATCACGTTAGACAAGCGCAGCACATTGCTTGGATGCAGAATAGTCAGCTTGCTCTGTGTACGTACGGGTCGTCGTGCGAGTGCGCGATGAGGTGGACGTTGAGCTTGTGCGGGTCGACCTTGCCCTTGGTGTTGTACTTGCCGTCGACCGGTAGCTTCCACTTGCTCGGGTCGCAGCCGTTACTCTGCAAAGGCTTCTTCTGCGCGTAGCTGGCCGGGAGCTTCACGCCGTGGCTGTCGGTGGCCGATGCAGAAGAAGGCTCACGGGCGACGGCGACTGTCGCGATCGCCGCAATGGCAGCGGCCCACGCGAACACACGAGGCGCGCGCATGCTTTTCTTTTACGTTGGCGTCTATGCGATGAACGTGCAAGCGGGCGGGCGGGCGTGAGTGCAGGAATGGGATGTCAAGCAGCCTTCGCTTTGCTCGGTCTGTTTCGGTCTCCTCCTGGGCGCCAGCTTGGTTGGATGAGGGATCGATCTTTCCCTTTCAACTTCAACTCAGGGCGCTCAAATGGGGTGAGAAGAACAAAGATCGCAATTCAGGCACGCGTCTTGGCAATTCAAAACCTAATTTCTCGAAATGAATTGCGGGCGGTTTCAATGAATTGGCGGATCAAAAATGCTCAAAATAGAAGAGCGCCAGACCAGAGACAAGCACACGCGCCGTCATACTCGAATGGAATCGCGATCTTGATGCCAAGCGGCGCAATTGAGCAGCTCCATAGGCACTCTTTCGCTCATAGGAACGCACATGTGCTCGCGAAAGTCAAGTGCTATTTGTATCGCGTACTGTTGTTTGTCGGATACGAGCCACACAGCTCGCTCGCTTTGGATCAAGTTGGAAAACGTGCGTGAAATGATGCATACGTGCATGGCATCATTTGACTATTTTATTTTTTTCAGATGATCCCATGCGCCAGTTCAAAAGGCATCCACAGGCTTGCTTACAAAAACTAGGTGAAATTAAATCAGATGAGGAAGAAGCCAGCTCCGCAAACTGGATGAAGCCACACTCAAAAGCGCACTTAACTGGACATTTAGAACTGTCTTATGACATTCTAACAAGACTCGAGGACTTGCGACTCAGTAAAGTGCGATAATCAAAGTGGCAGCGTCCTCTTTCAAATAGTCCACCTAGAAAACCTCGTGAAGAGAGCGCCTTTTGTTTGTTGTGCGGTTGACGAGCGCGTGGAAGTTTATGCCACCGGATGAGCATCACTGCACGAGCTATGCCATGAAAGGTGCATGGAGTATTTTCCACACATACACACATAGAGAGAGAGAGATCCGGGCGGCAGTGGCGTGTTCACAGTCGTCCTGGCGCATCGGACTCATTTGTTTGCTGGCAACATGTCCAACCGTTGTCTTGGATCGCAGCTGAGAGGAGAGGTCTGCTGCTGCAGGCATCTTTCAAACCAGCCATCGCCACCCTTCAAGATACAAATCAGCGCCACATTCCGTCCACGAGCCATTTTGTGTTGCGGAGCTCACAGCCAGAAATCAAGCAGAAAGCTGTTGCTGTCAACTTTGCCTTTGTTTTTGTATCGCGTTCGAAAAGGATCAACAAACAGCTGTGCCTAGGGTTCGGTTTATACTAGTGTCGACTCAAATCTTACAAACACCAAGTAAACTATTGGAATTTCATAGTCCTTGCCTTTCACGTTTCTGTTCTTGGACCAGCGCACTTTCCCACCGACTCTTTTTTTGTTTCCGGCTGCTTTTCGTCTGCTTCACTATCGGATCGACGCCCACACGACGACGCCACAACCACGGCACACGGCAAGAGAAGCGCCCGTTGCTCCGACTCCACGCACTCAACAACTCACAAACCGCACAGTCCCTCCTTGCACTTGCGCCGATTCCGATCGGGCTCTGAGCATTCGAAATTTGGACACCAAGCGTCTGCGCCAGTTCCATATTCCCAGATATCCATCCATTCGACGCGTGTCTGCTTCACTCATTCGCGCTCCATCGCCCGCCTCCCCAGACAGGTCGATACATTCCATCACTAGCCAAAATGCCTCTGCTCCTGCGCCGCTCGGCACCCAGCCCGTCGATCGACCAGCTCGCGTTCGCCGTCCCGGCCGCCCCACTCTCGGCCTCCGCCAGCTCCACCGGCAGCACCAGCAAAGACAAAGACGGCAACCTGCGCGGCAGCACGGGCTCCGAGGCGGCGCACTTCGCCCAGCTCCAGCGCTGCTCCACGCACGCGCGCATGTCCATGGCGCGCCGCCGCAGCGCTGCCAGCATGAACGATACGGAGCTGCTCTGCATGAGCGAGAGCTGCGAGCTCGAGGAGTGCAACGACCCGCACCACATGCGCCCGCTGCAGCTGAGCGAGAGCTTCGAGGAAGAGGAGGAACAACGCGACCCGTCCTTCCGCGCGTCGTCGAAGAAGGGGACGTCCCAGGACGATCAGCAGGACGACGAAGACACGGCGACGAGTGAGTGGGGGTACGGCTCGGACGCCGGACGCCCTTCCAGTGTGCCAAGCTGCACCTGCTCCTGCCGTGACGACGATACGTGCGCAGCGTCGTCCACCGTCACGATCGAAGATAATCAGCTTGCCGTAGTCGACATGGAGCTGCGAGACCTGCGAAAGACGTTTGCGAACAAGCTCTACGCGCGCCTGAGCAACATGTCCAAGTCGTTCGGTCGCAAGCGCGGCGGCTCCACCCCTCAGCTCACCGCGTCGTGAGCGTAAACGCACAGAAGTTGTGGATCTTGGACAAGCGAGAAAGCTCCCAGTCGTCATGTCTGCACCTACCACCAGAACCACGTGACAGCGAGGTCTGGTGATGTCACTCGGCCACCCACCCACACAACCCAGCTCCGCCACGAAGAAGCGTGGCTTGTCCCTCGCGTGAAGGCTCTAGGGAACGAACGTTGGAATTCACGAACCCGGAGTCACATCGAGAGACAAAGCCGCCGCTTTGATGTACCAATAGTCAATAGAGAGAGCAGCGTGCGCCTGAGTCACGTGAACGAGCCGCAGAGCGAGCCTGCGGCGACCAGTATTTATCTCGCAAATGAAAACCGTTCTTTTTTTCAGCTTTTCTTACATTGGGTGGTTTGGATGCAAATGCTGGCTACGAGAGCTCTCATCTGTAAAGCCGCTCTGCTGCTGCTGCGCCCCTATCGTTTTTATCTGCACGAGCAAATTTTCACGTGGCTGTTACGTGTCTGAGTAAGTGCGCTTCATGGGTAGCTACATGATTCAACGGTCTTGCGCAGATCCATTGACCTTCCATATCTGGCGTTCAATTCTCTACCCTCGCAGTATCTTTGAGAATCCTAGACGCCTCTGGACTTGCGCTTCTTGCTGCCGCCGGACATGAACATAAGGTAGAACACGACCGCGAACATCACCACGACCGCGAAGATGTAGCCGAAGAAGCGAGGCGCCAGCATCTGCAGTCGGCGACATACACATTCAAAAGCGATACCGTACGCCGTAAGTCAATCGCTGTTCAGTGCAAGTAAGCGAGAGCACATGAAGAAACAGTCTGCTATTGCCACCAAACGTACCCGATCGGCAACGCCATCGACGTTGATACCGTTCTTTTGCTGGCGCTTGAGGCGCTCGCTCGCCTTGGAGTAGCGCTCGC
Source organism: Globisporangium cederbergense (assembly GCA_023334245.1). Taxonomy (NCBI): domain Eukaryota; phylum Oomycota; class Peronosporomycetes; order Pythiales; family Pythiaceae; genus Globisporangium; species Globisporangium cederbergense. Next base: position 11,640 of record JAASGO010000408.1, read on the forward strand.
CAGCGTAGATGGTCGGGCCGAGAGAGACGTCGGTGAGTCGCCCGTCGATGTCGCGGCGTCCGCCCAGGTTGCGATTCCGCAGCTCCATCGTTGTGGCTGTCGTCTTGCGTTGGTGTTGTTGCTTGCTTGTTTGCTCGTGTGTGCAGCCAGTCCCCTCAAAAAAATCAAATTATCGCGTCTAAGAAAAAGAAAAAAATTTTACTTTAAAAAATACTAAAATGTTGACTTTTTCAACTGTTTCCAAAGTGCGGATAAAACGCTCAAAGTCCGATCAACTTAAAGAATCTTAAGTAGATATTTTTTAAGAAAATTCGCACGTAGAGCTCATACAAACCCCAAGTGTATCAACTAGAACAGTGTAATATTTTTTACTAACGCCAGTGGGTAAAACGTTTTCCACCACAAACATTGCACTGTTCTAGCTGACAAGGATGAACAACGGACGGACCTTCATCAAATCGCTCAAGACCGTGGGCCGCAAAAACACGCTACTCCACGACACTGTTCGTGTGTTGGCCACTCTTCGCGCTCAGGGTGTTTCCATGAAACTCCTCGTTGTGGCTGGAGACACTTCAAAGAGCGCCACTTACGTTCGCATGCGGCTCGTGTGCAGCTCGCCGAAGTCCCACGGCTGACGGCGCTTCGAGTCGCGTTGCGCATGTCCACGAAAGAAGAGGTGAAAGACCGCGGTCTGATGCATGCGCGTGACGAACTCCGGCTCAAGGTTGTCGAAGAAGTCGCCTATGTCCACGCCGACGAACGTGAGCCCGGACACCAATATGGACAGCAGCACCTTGGTCGCGTACTTGAGGCGGCTCCTCTCTGTGTCGGGCGGGATGACTGAAGTTCAGCCAAGCAACAACGAATTCAATGTAGCTCACGCTTCTCTTCTAGTTTGCCCTTCTTTCCTCGTGTTTGGTACGCGCTGCCTGATAGACCAGCTTTCGTTCAATTGGAATGGTCAGAGTGCTTGGCGACAATTCGAGGCTGAGTATCAGCGCGAGAGGTCTGTAGACATGCTGGATGCTCCCTTGGCAACGAGCGTTCTCCTTTATTTTGCTGCTGATAGTGACCCGAAGCGCTGCTGAAGCAGAGGGATCGACCTCAAGTCCAAATCGTATCGGTGACAAGATTGAGGAGTGGCCGCACTCACGAGGCCAACGCCTTCAACAAAACTGTGATTCGTAGTCACTTCGCATCTTCGCTTTGCTCAGAGGAAATCTCAGTTCAAGGCCGAAACTGAAGGTGTCCACACGCGTGTTGCAATCAGAACGCGAGCGGTTGTGCTGAAGGGAGCTTCGCATCAACTTGACACGCATTTCCCTCCCTCCCTTTTCCCACAAGTGGACGCTGTGGCCACGTCGCGAGGGAAGAATGTTGCAGGCACATTGCATTGCAAATGGTGCCGATGATGATGATGGATGAGCATTGCTCGCGTTAATTTGTTTTGCGCCTAAAAATAATGGAGTTGAATGTGTACTTTGGCATACAAAGCACAGCTATTCAGTCCAATTTTCTTAAATGTATTCTGGGCAAAAAGAAGCACGAAGCGATTGAAGTTTTACGCACGGTTCGAAAACGCATACTCAAACCAGCACTAAAACAATAAGTCACAAATTTACCACGCATGCTATGCTTATTCGCAAGCCTGAACATCGGAGACTGCGAAGCAATTCGTCTTCGTCAACACGCGGGTGGATGGATGAATGGACGTGAGTTGGCCACTTGGCCCGCATGAGGCATACTCTCGAGTGAGAAAGGGCCATCGCCGCCTTCGCAACGTTGTCCGGTTGTCGTGTTCGTCGCGCCTTCCTCTCTTCGCGAAATACCGGTCGTGCGGATTACCGGCCCCGACTTCCTCCCACTTTTCGCGACCACAGACAGCAGCTTTTATATCTGAGTTAAAGTATCGGGTGATATTGGTGAGACTGGTTCAAAGACAATCCACGGTACTGTACGCGAGAGTATTGCTACTGAGTGCACGCATTTGATAATCCTGAAAATGTATACTATCTTACATATTGTTTATTCAATTTTCAAGTGAGAGCGATTTTAGGTACTATTACTCCTTTATAAAGCAATCCGATCTTTGAAACAATAATTTATCTCGCTTGCCTACTGATAGCGCAATCTTTTGCCGCTTGCTACTCTTCAGATCTTGCTTCCGGGAAGAAAAGCCGAGAGTGTCGCAAGACAAGAAGACGCCCGCGCTCACTCACTCGCATTGCTCGCTTTGGCCATCAGAGCGAGGAGCGGAGAGAGAAACGCGGAGGAGCCATTCCCGCTTTCGCCGCGCAGCGCACAAGAAGAGTGAAGCAGCAGACGACAGCAGCATGAGCGAGTGGTGGGCAGCGATCGGCAAGCCCTTCGCCGACGTACGTTGCGTTGCGTTGCTTTTCCTGCTGTTGTGATACATACGGTGGTTTCATGGATGACGGACGGCATGGATGAGGATGATGGAGACTGACTGGATGGATGGTCATGGGCTGTGGTGTTCTCTTGTAGGCGCTTGTGTCGCTCGACGCGGCCAAGATCAGCGCGGCGTTCGCGAACGCGCCGCACACGTACTACGAGTACATCCGCGCGATCTATGAGCGCAGCCCGGAGCACGTAATCATCGAGACGTTCCTCATCGTGTTTGTGGTCTACATCGCGTTCGTGAAGAAGGACAAACCGAAGAACAAGGGCGTGAAGCTCTCAGCGAAGGAGATCGACGATCTCGTGGCCGAATGGACCCCTGAGCCTATCGTGCCGCCGGCTCTAAAGGACCAGGCCGCCAAGGCCAAGCCGATCGGCATCGTTGAGTCCCACCCGGACACGCACATCAAGCTGCAGGGCATTGACCGCCCGCTGCTGAACCTCGCGACCTTTGATTTCCTGGGCCTCGGCAGCCGTCAGGAGCTCAAGGACACGGCCGTGACGGCGCTGAAGAAGTACGGCTGTGGCTCGTGCGGCCCTCGTGGGTTCTACGGCACCATCGACACGCACGAGATCCTGGAGAAGGACATCGCGAAGCTCATTGGCACGCCGGATGCGCTCACGTTCTCGGACACAGAGGCCACGTCGTCGACCGTGCTACCTGCGTTTGCTAAGCGCGGCGACCTCATCGTCGTGGACGAAGGCTGCAATGATTCGATCCTCGTGGGTGCCACGCTCGCGCGTTGCACGACGTTCTACTACAAGCACAACAACCTAGATGACCTCGAGCGCGTGCTCAAGAGCGTGCGCGACGCGGACAAGAAGGCCGGTCGCGGCTCGGACTGCCAGCGCCGCTACGTGGTCACGGAGTCGCTCTTCCGCAACCACGGCGATATGATCGACCTGCCAAAGGTCGTCGCGCTCTGCGAGAAGTACTACTTCCGTCTCTTCCTCGACGAGTCGTTCTCGTTCGGCGTGCTCGGCGCCAACGGCCGCGGTATCACGGAGCACTACGGCGTGAATGTCACGGACGTCGCGATCATCTGTGGCTCGCTCGCGGGCGCCGCTGCGGGTGTCGGCGGCTTCAGCACGGGCTCGCAGGAGGTCGTGGACTACCAGCGCATCAACAGTGCCGGCTACGTGTTCTCGGCGTCGCCGCCACCGTTCACGTCGGCGTGCACATCGGAGGCGATCCGCATCATGCGCTCGGAGCCGCAGCTGTTCACCAAGCTGCGTGCGAACGCAAACCTCGCATACGACACGCTCACGACCGCCGCGAAGAGCGAATTCCACATCACGAGCGCCCGCGAATCGCCGATTCTCCACGTGCGTCTGCAGGAGAAGGTGCTTGAGCGCGTGGGCAACGAGGCCGAACAGCGCGCCGTCGCCCGCGCGATCTGCGACCAGGTGATGACGAACCTGCAGAGCAAGGGCATCGCCGTCATCTCGCCGCGCTACAAGAAGCACCAGACGTTCGAGCCGCTGCCGAGCGTGCGCGTCTCGGTGTCTGCGATCCACTCGAAGAAGGACATCGAGGTCGCATGCAAGACGATCGGCGCCGAGTGCGTCGCGGTCGCCAAGCAGCTCCTCTCGGCCCGCTCCAAGAGCCGAAACTAGAGCGACATAGCGAGCGAGATAGTGAACAAGCGAGTACAAGAGCGAGTGAGCGGCTCTGTAGACATCAAAAGGACGAAAAGCAAAAGAAACACGATAGGATGAAGCAATTTGCATATGATGAACACACTTCTGCTACCGATACACAACAACTTGGGTTTGCTTGTCATAAGCTGTCACGAGTGCATGTGAACGTGCTGAACTCAATTGAGATCATTTCACTGGTGGTGCTCTGAAGTCCCACGTCTTAAGCAGAAAGGAGGGGCCATCCATCAGCTAAAGAGATGATCCAGACCCATCTCGTTTTCCATGCTCCCGACTAGGCGACATGCTTTGACTGCCCATCTAACGACGACAGCTCGGCTGCTCATAGGAGTTCAGTTTGAGGACGCCGTTGCTCCTCTTCATGCGTCTCCAAGTATCCAATCGGAACAATCAGGAAGAAGAGCCTGGCTCACTCACGAAGGACCTCGTGCCCCGCAGACCACAGATTCTCTAAGCCATGTGCACTCCCCCGCCCCGCATGCAGCGCATCTAGCACGCATCAAGAAGAACGAACTGCTGTAGCATACACCTCGTAAAGATGGCCAAAAAGATACGCTGAAAAGTACAGTAGCGAATCACAGCCACAGACGTCCGCTGTTGTAATCCGCAGAGGAGCGGTTGACAATGGGATCCATTCAGATGAGCAGGTGCAAATTGGCTACGTGGTGAAGGTCATACGAGCGCTGAGTCAGAGCGAGCAGCTCAACAGCGCGTTCGAGCACCGGTCCACACGATCCACCCATCAGGTGGATGGGCGAACGAACGATGCTGGATGGCTACACACTTTCCAGTCAAGAGCTCTGAACTCGTGGGAAAGAGTCAGAGCGCAAACAATTTTGAACCAATCAATTTGCATTTATGCAAATTTACAGCCAATCAGGTGCTCACAATAGCTCGCGTGCTGACTCTTTTCGCCATTTGAAGCCATCTGAATTAGTCTCATGCGGCGAGCTCAGTTCGAGACCCTGGGCTCCGGATGCTGCAGAGGAGTCTTTATATACTCAAAGCCATAGTCTTCTCGTCGCATTCGCAATTCTATGCTACTCGCAGATACCTTTAATACCCACCAATAAGAGGCCAACCGCAGTCACTCTACTGTGGATACCGTTCAGCGAAAGATGGACGGGCGGGCGGGCGGTTGATCCTGGAATTCGCTCGCAACTCTCCTCTACATACAGGTCATTTAGCTCACTGTCGTTGGGTTGAGTGAGTCCGGATCGCATGACCAGTTGGGGCTGGCAGATGCTCCCATTGGGTGCAGCCTCCTTGTAAACTCGAGCGAAAGTTATTAGGGACGCGCCAGTCTCAGTCGCAGACCCTTTACGTGATGGAAAGCAGATGGATACAGTCCGCGGATCACCAATGGACTCTGGCGATCCGGTGCGCCACCTGCGAGCAGCATCTGGATCGCGTCAGTACGCTTAGTATGGAAGGGCTAGGCGGCGACCAACAGCCTAGCAGCAGCAGACGCCATGCGCACTGAGACTTTGCGCCCTCTATACAGCAGGGCGTCGGTGTCGGATCCGCTCACAGACCCCTTGTGCTCGCTGTCTTCCTCAGTTATCGATTTGCGCTGCCATCCCCAGCCAGCCCAGTATCCCAAGAAATCAGAGACCAACTGAGCACCAGTAGAGTCATTCACGACAGCACAATGCTAGGATTCACCGCCACGTTCGCGCTCTTGGCCTCGGCCACCGCGCTCGCTGCACTCCCGATGACTACCTCGGCGTTCCAGACCGGCTCACAGGGCCGCGTGATGTGGGAGAATAACTGCGACTTCTACGGCAAGGACCTGCGCACGGTGCACGGCATCCCGGATGTCTGCGGCGACATCTGCGCGGGCGACTACTCGTGCTCGCACTGGACGTGGACCAACTACAACGGCGGCACATGCTTCCTCAAGAAGAGTAGCTCCAACGCCAAGCTTCAGAAGTATGGCGCCGGCTGCGGCTACGTCATCGGTCGCTTCTCGCTGAGTGGTACTAGCACGAACCAGGGCGTCTCGACTCCAGCGCCAGTTCCAGCAGCGAGCAACAACGGCCTCAACGTCGTGGAGAACCAGGCGATGCTCAACAGCGTGAACGCATACCGAGCGCAGAACGGCCTTGTGCAGCTCAAGACGGACTCACGGCTACATGCGGCGTCCGCGGTCCACTCGCAGGACCAGGCGAACCGGTGTACGATGACCCACGACGGCGGGGACGGCTCCAAGGCCTGGGACCGCATGGCCACGCAAGGTTACTCATGGAGCACGGCGGCCGAGAACGTCGCGGCCGGCCAGACGTCCGTCGACGACGTCATGACCTCGTGGTGGAACTCACCAGGCCACCGCGCCAACATCCTCAACGCTGACGTGCGTGACGTGGGCTTCGGCAAGGCGGTGAACAACGGCTGCGGCAACTACAAGACCTACTGGACGCAGGACTTCGGCAAGACCTCGTAAGCTGTTATTATGTAGTGTGTGTAGCTGTAGCTGTAGTTGAGTTCTAGTGGCGTACGATCTGTGCTCTGACTGGCGGGTAGCGATAGAAGCTATTCACTCTCCAGGCACCAGCATCTACAAGAAAACAAAGAAATAATACAAAAAACAACCTTGTGCTGTGACTCCAATGTGTTCTGTCCCAAGGCTTTCGCTCCGGGGCTCACAGCCTAAAGACCTCGGTGTATCGTTGTGCCTCCTTGCGGCAATCCTTGACGGAAGGTGATGGAGTGGCCGTCATTAATCATCAAGCGTCCGCCCCACCGAACCAAGTCGCACAAGCAAAACGCAGCCAAGGACGAAAAGCGATGCAGATCTTAGGAGAGAGCCGACCAGGTCATGAATGAGAGGTGTCGTGAGGATCCAGAGTCGCTACTGTTACGCACGCGAGGGTTCCTGGCCTTCGCACCCACGCGCAGCTCTTGCTATGGAGCGCAGAACACAGAGAGGTAACGTTGTGACGCTGCCTCTCACGGCCTCTACTCGGATACTCACCTAAATACTCATGCTACCGAACATCTTTTGGCTTATGTAGCGCAGGAATACGTGGGAGCATTCGTTCAGTATGCACCCTGATGATGAATGTGGTCTGACGTGGGTAAATTGATAGGTAGCACTAGCCCAAATGCTGTGTTGTTGTTAGGATTGCTTCGGTGCCGCCAGAAATCGATCATGCCCATCACGACCGCGACGTCACACTCAAAGCCCTTTATATTCCATGTGCCTATGTAGTTTACATTTGGATCACAACGCCTGCTGCATTCTGCAACTAAATACTCTATGCGGATAATAGGGAGGGCAGCACAATATACAAGGATTTGTCCGAACTTGCACATCGGCCATCACTGGCACCGGGTCTGAATGGAAATATCACTCTTCCCTCTTGAGCTCCTCCACGGCGCCGCCGCCCTGTCAAACAGACAGACAACACAGTCAGTCAATAGGACACCAGCAGCAGTCTCCAATCCGCGTCACACCGCTGGGACGAGCATCAACCTGCTACCGACGCCCCCTTCCCATAGCCAGCATGCAGCCCCCAAGCGTGCTCGTGCTGCTCTCCGCGGCGACGCTCCTCGCGGCCGCGACGGAGCTCATGCCGACCGTATCCGCGTTCCAGGTCGGCTCGCAGGGCCGAGTGATGTGGGACAACAACTGCGACTTCTACGGTCAGGACACGTACTCGGTGCGCGCCGGTGGCGAGTCCTGCGGTGACCTATGCAACAACGACAGTAGCTGCACACACTGGACGTGGACCAACTACAACGGCGGCACGTGCTGGCTCAAGAGTGGCGGCAACCCGGGTACCAGCTGGCTCAACGGCGCCGCGTGCGGCTACGTCGTGAGCCGCGCGGCCGACTCGAACCAGAACAGTGTGTCGTCCTCGTCTGGGGGTTCGTACAACAACGGCCTGAGCGCCGCCGAGACAAGCGAGATGCTCTCGCGCATCAATTCGTACCGCGCGCAGAACGGCGTGGGTGCGCTTACAATCAGCGCGACGCTGACGGCCGCGGCTCTCCTGCACTCACAGCAGCAGGCGCAGATATGCACTGTGGGCCACGCGAGCCCCGACGGCACCGACTTCTCGCAGCGCATCACGAACCAGGGCTACCACTGGGGCGTAGTCTCGGAGAACGTGGCCGGCGGCCAGACGAGCGTCAACCAGGTCATGACCGAATGGTACAACTCGCCCGCGCACAAGAAGAACCTGCTCGACTCGGCCGTAACCGAGGTGGGCTTCGCCAAGGCCACTAACAGCGCCTGCGGCAACTACCAGGTCTTCTGGACGCAGGACTTCGCCAAGCCCGCATAAGCGAAGCGGTCTTGGGCTGGCTGGCTGGCTGGTTGAGCGCGGCCGTACCGGTACACGAAGAGTGCTGTATGGAAAGAGTGTCAGTGGCTGGCGCGTGGGTCCAGTGGGCAGACAAGCGCCTCCGTGGACGGCGAAGAAGACGAGAGGACGAGACTGGCGCCATTCCTTGCGACTGTGTAGCAGTGGCTGTTGGCTGCTGGTTGTATCCTGTCGTCGAGCGCTTGATACTTGCATTTATTTTCTTCATTCCTCGTAGAGCCGATAGCTGTTGTAAGTCAATGCAACTTGATTGTGCAGAATGCCTTGCTGTCGACGATCGCCGAGTCTTACGACTGTAACGTCATGCAGGTGGGAGCTTTTGTCGCTAGCCGACCTCTGTAGAGGAAAGGCTGCAAATGCAAATACGCTTCGTTGAGGCTGGGATCTCCAGTTGGTTTCCGGGCTAATGGCCTCCTCTGTTACAGCTAATCATTTCGCTCCTGACATGGGCCGCGTGGCTATACAGTTGAATTCTGAGCCGTGCGCTCTTTGATCAAAGCAGTGGACGCCACATGCCAGACAGTGTAAACCCTGATGCAACATGGCACATGGCGCCATCACGCTGGAGAATGCGTCACGGTCCGCAGATCCAGCTGAGGTCAAGCAGTCCGCGTATCGCAGTAGAGGCTTAGTTGGGGACATTCATTTACACTGTACTGCATTCGTTCAATCCTTCCTTCGGTCCTCACTGCGCCTCTTCTCTAGGAGTCCTCAAAGAACCGCAGCCTCCAACTGGCTTGGCCTTGGGTGGCTGAGCGCTCTGTAATGTCAGCCAAGCCAGCCGACAAACGGAGGGCTTCCGCCACGATCCCATTCTCGTTGGAGCTTGGTCCCTTGGCCGTAGAAGCGCTATCGTTGATTCAAAGCCGGTTTTGCGGGCTCCCGTGGCTTGCTTTTACCATACAAACTGACTGTCAAACTGAAAGCCAATACCATTTTGACTGACTTCCGCGACCGAGCAAACGCCTGAAGATCTGTACTGACTCCTGTAGCTATCGGTGACACAAGGCAGCAAAGTAGTCAGTTAATTTTCCGACCGACCGACCATGTTTCACCTGGTTTCACTATTTGATGCATGCAGGCAAGTACTGTAGAATGGGTGTCGTCCACAAACAATCGAGTCCGATCCAAAAATAGCCTTTACGCGCCGCCCCAGCTGGCACCACTCGCACCAGCTGGTTGGGCGCCGCGTTCCGGCTTGGAAACGGCCATTTTCACTTGGTTTCACTATAGTCACATCTGGCATCAAGCACTAGAAAGCTGAAGTGGCGTCCAACGCAGCAGATGGAGAAACCCGCCAGCCGACGGAACGGGTCGGAATGTGTTGTCGTTGTACAGTTGTCGGTCATCGAGCTGTCGCTCCTCGCGCGCCAAGAGCTCAATGGCAACTAGGGAGGTGGACTTACATGTGGCCGTGCTCCCAGTGATCTCACTTTGCCATTCGCCTCATCTCGAGCATCAGCACCAGCCCCACCCAGCACCTCATCACCTTCATCCCAATAAACATGCAGCTCTCGACCGTCCTCACGCTCTCGGCCCTTGCTGCTACAGCCGCTCCGACCTCCTCGGCGTACCAGGTGGGCTCTCAGGGCCGCGTGATGTGGGAGAACAACTGCGACCTATACGGCCAGGACATCTACTCGGTGGCCGGCATCCCAGATGTCTGCGGCGATATCTGCGCGAACGACAACTCCTGCTCGCACTGGAGCTGGAGCAACCACAATGGCGGCACCTGCTGGCTCAAGAGCGGCAGCTCTGGCACAAAGACCCAGGCCTGGGGCGTTGGCTGCGGTTACGTCATTGGCCGCTTCGGCGACAGCGCCCAACAGCAGGGCGGTGGCAGCAGCGGCTCCGTAGACAACGGCCTCAGCGCCAGCGACAGCGCCGCGATGCTCCAGCGTCTGAACAACTACCGTGCGAGTCAGGGACTCGGAGCTCTTCGCATCGACGTTCGCCTCCACAGGGCTGCCATGGAACACTCCCAGGACCAGTCGAACAGATGCACGATGACTCACGAAGGTGCGGACGGCTCGGAACCGTGGGACCGCATGGCCGCGGAGGGCTACAACTGGGGCACTGCCGCTGAGAACGTGGCGGCTGGTCAGACGTCCGTCGACGACGTCATGACCTCGTGGTGGAACTCGCCAGGCCACAAGGCCAACATCCTCAACGCCGACGTACGCGACGTGGGCTTTGCCAAGGTCAACAGCGGCTGTGGTAACTACAAGACCTACTGGACGCAGGACTTCGGCAAGACCGCCTAAGTTGTCAGTCGCTGAGATGTCTCTCTGTCTCCAAGTCAAGTGGTCGTGTCGTCTATAAGAAGCGTCGTCTGTGGAGCGTAAGTAAGTATTAGTCGTGTGAATGAATGTCATTGCCAGTCAGATGCGAGTGCAAGGACCGTGGGGCGAGCTGGTACGAACGAAGTACCGACCGCAGTAACCCCACTTGCCTGGACGAGCCTCGTAGTAGAATACAAAAGCAAAGCAGTAATGCAATGTCAGCAAACACTGTGAACACCAACCATATCGTCACTTTGGCTTATATCGGATATTCTTCTCTCTCGCAAAAACTCACACAATGGCTGACGATAGTAAATTCAATAATGGAAGGCACACAATGGCTATTCCGCATTACCTCAACCTTCTTAAACGTTGTACGCGCCCGTGGAGCCGTAGGTCGCGGCCGCCGGGTAGTGCTCCGTGTGCACGTAGCGGTACGTGGAAAACTTTTCGCAGCAGAAGTAACGCGTGGCGCGACGCGAGAGGTTCGCGACGCCGTGCATGAGCGCGACGCCGATGAAGAGGAAGACGGCCGAAAGGAAGAGGAACATGAGCAGACCAAAAAATCCGTCGAAGCCCTCAGGGAGATCGCCCTCTGAGAGCGCGTTGAGCGGGAACGAGACCGAGAACGAGAGCGTGATCGCGCTCAGCAGCGACAGCACGAACTTGATCGTCGCGAAGTAGAGCGCTGCGAGCAGCGTCAGCGGCGAGAACGATGAGAGCTTGGGCGAGAGGCGCTCGCCCGAGATGCCCAGCACGGCCGCGCGGCGCGGGATGCTCAGGTATACGTGCTCTTCGGCCGGTGCGATGAAGTTGTAGAGACTCACGTCGAGCTCGGCGAGGAAGCCGACCAGGTAGAGCACGACGCGGAAGACGAGCACGCCGAGGCAGCAGAGCGGCAGCAGGCCGATCGAGAGCGTCGAGCCCACGACGACCGTGACGAAGCCGATAATGCCCAGGCTCAAGTTGAGCGCGTGGAAGACGAGCAGCTTGAGCGTCTTTCGCACGAAACTCTTGTCGCCAGCGAACGACGATGACGATGACGACGACGGCCCGATGTACGAGCTGTGCGACTCCGTGTTGAGCACGGGGCGCGCGAGCGGCACGGCCTCGCGCTCGTGCGCGTACTGCTGCGGCTCGTACGAGAGCGACGGCGCGCTGGGCTCGGCCAACGACGGGTACAGCGCGTCCGAGGGCTTCTCTCCGGGCTTCATGGCTGCTACTTCTGCCGTGGTGGCGGTCGTCTGTGTCCTGCTTGGCAAAGTGAAGACTGAACGAATGCACCTGACTCGGTGGGAATGTGAGGTGGTGAGAACGAAGAAACCAGTCGTTCGCAGCTGAGTGAACCCAAATGTCATTAAAGCAGGTTTTAGCTGGCCATTTGTATTAGCCACTTTGAGACTTGACCTGATGAACCCTTATGTCACTAAAGAGATTTTAAGCCTGGAATTTGTATGTGTCACTGCGGGAGCTAAAGGAGTCTCCTCCTTTTCTTTTGCGATGCGTTAATGGAATGATGGTACATCCATCATTCATGAGCCTTTATGAAATGCCAGCACTTGCTCACACAACTAACAGAAAGCAAAGCTAGTGAGCCTTCTTATCTGACGTAGCTGATTCCATTGCCCCCATAGTATTGTCAGAGGTGACTTAGAATGTGGGCGCCCATCACATGACAGCTGGGCTGTGTGTGCATGTGACGCCCAGCCAATCAGTCACCGCAAGTAGCCCACACAACACCAATTGCGACTTCAAAACCTGCAATCTCCTTTCGACCGCGTGATTATCGACATCCTAGCTGCTCACATTATCGTTATCAGTACGTTCCGTAGCTGGCGTTCGTGGGCGCCTGCGTCACTGGCTGCGCATACTGCACCGTGTTGATATAGCGGTAGGTGGAGAACTTCTCGCAGCAGAAGAAGCGCGTGGACGCGCGCGAGGCCCTGGCCACCAGGTGCATGAGCGCGATGCTGATCACGAACATGCAGATCCAGATGAGCACGAACTCTGGGAGATTCTCGCGCGCGTCGAGCTTGCGGTTACCAAACTGGATGCTGTACCTGTCCTGCATGAGATCGTTGGCCGACAACGCCGTGCCCAGCGCGCCCAGCAGCCCCGCAAACAGCAACACCACGATAGCACTCAGCAGGCCCACCGCGAACTTGATCGTGCTAAAGTACAGCGTCGCCGTGATCGCGAGTGGCGAGAACGAGAACAGCTTGGGCGACAGGCGCTCGCCCGCGATACCCAGGAACCGCATTTGCTGCGGGATGTCCACGTACACGTGCTCGCTCGGTGGCGAGATGTAGTTGTAGAGCTTCACGTCGAGCTTGGCGAGCACGCCCACAATGTAGAGCACCCCGCGGAAGAGCACGATACCGATGCAGCAGAGCGGGAGAAGACCGATAGAGATGTGGACGCCGCTGATGATCAGCACGAACCCAACGATACCCAGGAGCGCGTTGAGAAAGTGAAAGACCATCAGCTTCAGCGTGGAACCGATGCAGCCGCGCTCACGGTAGTCTCGACTGTGCGACGGCGGCACGTACTGAAGCGGCTGATACGCTGGTGGCGGTGG
>JAASGO010000409.1:0-24901 GCA_023334245.1 Globisporangium cederbergense
ACGAGGATCAGGATCAGCACGAGCAGAGCGATGATGCCGTATAGTTTGCACGCCTGTGCACAATACGAGGTTGGCCCACACGCATATGCACTGTGAGTGTGATGAAGCCCAGCGAAGTCACCAAAGCATAGTTCGCAAACATAAAGCGCCGCCCGTACCTTCTTCTTCTTTGCGTTCACTTCGCGCGCGACCGCCTCCTGCCGCTCAATGTCCTGCTGCGCGCGGTCCATTCGCTATCATACCACAGCGTAAACCCCAGAACCATTCCGTACAGCGTTAGTTAAGCGTTCCATACTGGCCGTACAGCGCACAGCAGTCAAACCAAAGCACGAATAAAGCAAGACGTACAGTGCCGATGTCATCGATCATGACGTTCTGCTCGACCACCTCGCCGTTGATCGCGAGCGCGTGGTTCTTCAGGCCCTTGACGCCGCCGTGGATCTGGTCGAGCATCACGTCCTGACGCGCGAGGTCCTGCTCGCGCTGGCGCTCGAGCTGCTGCGTCGACATGGCCTGGTAGTTGGTCGAGCCGCTCTCGAGGTCGTCGTTCGCGCCGCCGTCGTTGCGGTACATCGGGTGGTTCGACCGGTTCGCCATGCTGCTGACCTGTGTGCGTGTGTGTGCGTGTGCGAGTGTGTGTGTGTGTGTGTGTGTGTGTGCTTGTATACACTAGAGGTGACGGGGGTGCTGCGGTAATGAAGGTCGGGCGCTCGTACACAGAGACGAAGGTGCTGGGCTTGCTGCTTGTCGGGCTTGTGAAGGACCGAATTCGCTGTCGTAAATGCGTTGTTCTCCTTGCCGCCCACTGTGATTGGCCTAAAATATATGTATCGAAGGAGATGAGTTGAGGTGGCGTAAAGTACGCTTATGCATTTTCATAGGATATTCTAAAATGGAGTACGCTTACAAAGTATTGCCGATGAGGGTAGGTGACATGAACGCATCTATATGTAAATACAGAGGTATCAGAAAACTGGATTCTCCATGAGAAAAGTATGCCAGCCAACCCAGGTTCGCTATCAAGTGCAAAATTTGAAAGTGCGCCTCTGCTGCAATGACGTGTGTTTTCAGGTGAGCGCATACTGGTTTCATCATTTCTATTTGAATGACTTTGTGTGTATCGAGATAGGCATTTGCCAGACTTTGCCGAGCTGCGGAGAAGTATTTGATTTGGTATGCAAAAAACAGTGGCGTGTCCATCGTACCTCGCACACTGCTGACCACCGTCCTGTCATTCTGTGACGCCAGTTTCTTTTCGCTTCATGCTGAAAGAGAGGTTATGCTATAAAGAGAATTGCTCTCTAACTAGCCCTCGATTAACACGTCATTAGTACGCACCAGTTTGGACTCAAATATGCAAATGCCAAGGTTTTCTGAACCGCTTCCTTCCTTCCATTTCCGTCGACAATCGGCAGGATGATGCGCCAGTATCAATCAGATCTTCTACCCAACGCATTGCTACATGGACAGACGAACGAACGCATAGGTGCGAGGGAAGCGCCATCCATGGCCCCCTATCTCACTCTCAGTCCCGAATCCGCATCGCCTGAAACAACACATAGAGACCAACGTCCAGTATGAAGAGCTACGTCCTGTCCTCCGCCGTCCTCGTCGCGGCGCTGTGCATCAACTTCACGAGCGCGCAGAGCACGCCGACGCCGACGCCGAGCAGCGGTCCATCGCCAGGCACGCTCGGCGCGAGCGACGTCGCGGGCGTCGCCATTGTACCCATTCCCACAAGTGACAGCGGCAGCAGCGGGACGTCTTCGACGCCGGCGAGTGTCAAGCCCGGCACCATCGGTTCGACTGCTTCGCCAGCGACGTCGGGCGGAAGCTTTGACCAGGACGGATCAACGGACGACTTGCTATCCAATTTGGGCGATCAGAGCGATGACGGCAGCGGTAATGCGAAGAGCAAGAGCTCGACGGCGTCTTCATCGAGTGGAACGAAGGCCGAGGTGAAGACACCGGCGCCGACGCCCAAGGCGGCTTCGGGTGCTCAGAAGACGCTTGCTGCCGGCTCTGCGATTGCGACGCTCGCAATCGTGGTGGTCAGCTACTTGCTGTAGATGAACTCTGAGCTCCTGTCAGAGGGTAAACAGCTTCAAGCGATGCACGTCTCGTAAAGATCTTCGTTGCTTAGATGGAAATGAAGAGGACGCGAGTCGTATCTGTCGAAGTCCCACAGCGAGAAGCCGATCGATGGCGAGCTGGTGTTAGAGGGTGGAAGGAGCTACAGCCCGTCGTTTTATGATAGTGTCGTGAGGTGAGTTTGCTGAATGAATACGAGTTGAATTGTTCAGAGAGTGGTGCATGTGTCTCGCTGCTTGTTTAGCATGAGCATAGTCATCGATAGCGAATGTCGAATGTCAACTCGCATGCATGAGGCCCGCAAGACAAGACTGGGAGCAGCCAGCCGGCATATCGGCTTCCTCTCCATTTTCCACATTCAACCACACGCTCGTGTCTCTGTTTCTTGTCCGCAGAGACAAACCGATTCCTGCGCATGTAAAGGAGGCTTTGCAGTATGTACAGCAGAGCAGAACAACATGCGTTGGACGATGGCAACCAGCACATGTGGAATGTTATTTCGCTTGCTGCTGTCGGTCGACATGCACGCACGACAACCTTCTCAATCAGCCACCAAGCGCTGGCGACAGCGAGTTTCTCTATTGCAGTTTGTTGCCCATGGACTGACTACCAGAGGGCCAGGTTGCAGTTATCCACCGCTGCTCGCTCGCCATATGAGGCGGCATGGAAGAACCAGGATTTTGTTCGCCACCTCTTGGCAAATGAGCAGCGCTTCCAAGTCTATCGAGTGCAGCAAAATCATCTATTGACTCACGATAAAAAACTGTCAAAACGAGATACTTACATGCAAATACAGTACTATGTATCTGATCTTGATACTTTACAATCCATAAATGATATCACAAACTGCTGCAGATGAATTTCGCATCATCGAGTTGTAAAAGCACGCCTCCGGTCGCCACCACCAGCTGGCTCAAAGAAACGGATCGTTGCTCCGAATACCAACACCAGAAGCCACACGCCAACCTCCATGTGTGTGTGTGGCGCAATACAACGCCTCTACAACGAGGCCGTAACGTGTCGATCGTAACCAGCTACCCCTACGAGCAGTCAGCCAACCGCACGCTGTAGAGATCGATCAGTCCATCGTTCATTCCACAACTTGCCCTCCGGCCTCTACACCACAAGCCAATAAGCCCACCACCTCATTTATCAACTATGAAGCTCTCCAGTGTCCTCACGCTCGCGCTCACGCTCATCGTAGCTGTGGCCAGCAACGTCCACGCCGAAGACGCGGCCAGCAGCGGCACGGGCTTCCTCGCGGGCGTCGGCGCGCCCATGCTCGACGGCAGCGACGGCTCGGCGGCCATGACGACCACGACCACCACGACGAATGCGCCGGCCAAGTCCAGCGGCTCCATGGACTCCATGGACCACTCGTCGGCGTCTAAGACGAGCGGTACCACGACGGTCGGCAACAAGAGCAACTCGACGAGCTCCACGCTGGCGCCAAGCAAGAACTCGACTTCCGCTGCGGCTCCAGGTGGCATGACGAAGCACGTCGGTGTCCTCGCCAGCGCGGTCACGATCGCGATCTCGGCGGCCGTGGCGCTTGTGTGCTAATCGCGATCATGCTGACGAAGCAGTCCATACCCCCAGATATATAGGCGATGAAGACGATGAGTGCTGCTATGCACTCACTGTGCACCTCCAGTAAACCAGGGCTCATCGTAAGTCTTTCATGTTTTGTCCATGTTCACGTTGCGAATTCGCTAATCAAACAACCATTTCAACAAGCTAAGGCACAACAAGTCCATTACCATTGCTCCAGCGGTATGACGGCATTGGACTGACGTTCTTGACTGCTATCTGATAAGTCTCCACGCTACTGAGTCGCATTGTAGGCAAGTCGCCGCGCGAGAGTCGAGCCTGAATGAATGAGCGGGCCTCGATGTCGGCATGTGGCACCCGGTTGGCGGAGCAGAGCGTCGTGCTACCGGAGAACTGCTGATATCCGTCGCGTAAGCAAGCACCACCACTCGCCAGTTAGACGTCGTCCTCCGGTGGTGTCGCCTCGTCTCGTTTCGAGTCGTCTTCTCTCGAAGCTAACCGTGACAAGTCTTTCAAGCGAGCCTCCAGACTTCTCATTTTCTGATTTCAGACTGACACCAGCGGTGCCGATGGTAACGACGACAACGACGACGAAGATGTCAGCAGAGACGAGCGGTGGCGGCAAGTTTGAGGCGCAGGGCACCACGACGTTCCCATCACGCGGTGACGTCACCTTCCATTTCAAGTTCAAGAGCACCGGTGACAACGTGAGCTTCTGGCTGGAGGACAAGCGCCAGTGGCGAGTCAGTGAGCTCTCGTATCGTAATGCATGGTCGCATGCTTTACTCAAGCAATTTGCTAGCAATGTGATCTTGTGGTATGTGTGGAAGGGAGCCAGGTCTGGCCAAGATCGCCGGCTCGATCAAATCAAACGCTGCTATCCCAGGCATGAAGCTAGTGAGCTACGCCCCAGTACATAATGAGCTTCAGTGGCTTGCTCCCACATAGTGGTGCTTACAGTTTCTGCTCTATTGTCTTTCTGTGCGCAGTGCTTCTTGAAATGCCTCCATGCGGTGTCGAGCGACTTCCAATACAACTTCTTCCCGCTGGAAAACGGCTCGTGGTGCCTCGAGTTCGGTCTAGTGGTCAATCTGGATAGCATCGCGTTGCAGTTGAAGTATCGTGTGGCCGTGAAGTCGATCGCCGTCAAGGACACGGATCTGCTCGTGTCTCAGATCCATGACCACGACGAAGAGCTTGAGCGCCTGGCCGCGAAGCTCAGGAGGGCGATCAAGCGCCTCGAGGTTCCCGAGAGCCACCTAAGACGATCTTCTTGGCGGTCGAGTCGACCAACATGCTCAAACTCGGGGAACTACTCGAGTGGGCTAAGAGCTTCAACTGCGGTGAAGAGCGCGCGGGCGAGATCCAATTCCAAGTGTCCGGAACGTACACCGTCCGCCTGGATGCCTAACATCGCAGGGCCAACTACTACGTTCGCAAGCTGCTTCTGAGCGGTCAAGTTGTGTACTTGTGCCGCGGGATCGTGAATCGCGGCAAGGGCACCGAGTCGAGCTGGGAGTGTGTGCTGGTGGTCGCGAAGGATGACAAACTGTCCGTGAAGAGCTCGTGCGATAGTACGATCGAGCCTGGCGCGACGCTGATTAGTCAAATGCTCTGAACGGGAAAAGCCACGTGAGGTTGATCTTGTACCTGTTAGCACTGCAGTGGTAGCTGTGGTTGTTGACAAGGCTCTAGACACCTTTTGTGTAATGTGTAATGGGAACTTTGTTGAGCCAAATATGCCTTGTGGGCGAAAGACCAGGGAAGGAAATACTTGTTTTGTCTATCTACTCCCCCAATGACTGCGAGTACACAAGATCTCGCCCTCCAAACCGAGTGGATGGCCATGGCAGAGGCCACCCAAGGCCTCCACATGAGTGCAGTGGAAGTTCACACAATGTTGTAGCACTCGCAGATGCCGACAGGAAAAAGGGTGAACAGGAGGCATTCATGGGTCGATCTCGAAGCATTCAGGGATTCTTCCATTCCCATCAGTTTGTATCACCTCTCAGATGATTTTCGTGATTTTTCTTTCCGAAGTCTGTCCTCTGGTAAAAAAAATGGCTCACTGCTTACGCATGGGCCACAAACTTATCATCTTCATCCGTCAATAGTCAATCAATCAGCAGACTTCAAGAACGAACGCTTCAGAGAAGTGCGTATGCCAACCGACAGCAACTGGTCACAGTCTCAAGCTTGGTTGTGCTGGTTCGCATTCGCGAACTATCATCGCTCCAGACATGATGGCCCCAACACCAACCAAGAAGTCCGTAAGCACAAGCCCAGCGGAAGGGAACGTGACTTTCGCGTCTCAAGACGCGATTCCCTTCCGGTACAAGCTTACGACACACGGGGAAAACATGAATGTTTGGCTCGAAGACCGCAAGAGCAAGCAACAATGGTACGCTATGGTTGATTTACACCAGCGAAATGCTCAAGACGTATCAATTAGCCTCGATCTGTTCATGAACTTCTTGTATATCAGGGAGTCGGGCATGCTCAAGATCTTGGACATCGTGGCGTCTTCGAATTGTGTCATCCCGGGCTTTGAGCCTACTGACTACGCTACGGTACACATCTCAAATGTACTCGACAACTCTTTCATGTACTCCAAGTCCTCCGTGTCTAACTGAAGCGTTTGTGTGCGTACGCAGTGCTTTGCGAAATGCCTCGAAAGCGAGTCACGAGAGATCCAGAGTGGAGATACCGGAGTACTAGATGAAGCCCTAAGCGACTCGAAAGCTTGCTCATCTAATGACTGCAGTCGAGATTTCTACGAATCTGCCGACACGTGGTACTTGGAGTTCTCTTTTTCGTTGAGACTCTGGAGCGTGGTCTCGAGCCCAACGTATTGGGTCGCGATGAAGTCAGTCGACTTGAAGGAGACGGATGTGCTAATGGCGATGATCCGAGATCAGAACGAAAAGCTTGAGCGCCTTGACTCGGATCTCGAGCGAGCGACCAAGCGCATCAAGACGCTCGAGAAATCCGTGCATCTGCTGGTCGCGACCAGAAAGAACACCAGTCCCAAGGAGGTACTCGTGTGGTCGCAAAGCACAGGGAGCGTGTCTGCTGTGAACGACAGCTTTGCTGTCAACGACGACGGAACAATCCAGTTCAAGGTTGCAGGGACGTATGTGATCCACCTGGATTTGCTCCACGATAAGAAAGATTCGGGAAACGGTGTGTGCAACGTACTATTAGGCGGCGGCGAGATTGTCCACACGTTCTTTGGCCCCGACAGTGCTGAAGACGGCGCGATTCTGAATGCAATGTACTGCCTGGAGGTGCAAGCTTGCGAGCTGGTCTCTCTCATAAACACTAGCGATGGCAATATCAAGGGCGCCGCCTCGATGTCCATTTTCTTGGTCTAGGTAGTAGACTATTTGAATGTGGTGTGGTAACAACAAGCTTCTTAACTGCATACAGGGTCAGTTCGCTTGCAGAACTCGTTTGGGAAATTTGCCTACTTCGCACGATTTCGTCCGCGAGCTTCCAACAGACTTGCTCAGACCCAAAGCTGTGAGGCTGGACTTGAAACCACAGCCACAAAAGACTTGACAATTCTGGTACCCACTCACCAAGAACGACAGTTTGACGCCCGTGAAGAGAACACGGCGAAGCCTAGGGCAACAGCATGGTGGCGTCGGCTTGGGTGAAATATTGTGTGTGCACAAGCACATATCAGCACCCAGCACTCACTCAGGCTCAGGCCTCGGAAGACGAGGTTGCCGTCGATCATTCATCCTGCGGATCCACCTCGAATTTTGTAAATAATCTGTCGGTTTAATATTTCGAGTGTTGTATTTTTGGTTTAGCTTATTTTATATTTACTTTTTTTGCGCCTGTCCATATTTTTTTGTGCCTGAGAACCCGGAGAAGAAAACTGGATTCTATCATACAATTAGCAAGATATTTATCTACTTTGCTTTTCGGGTCCTCCGTCGCTTGGCCACCACCGCCCGCTCACATACAAACGCCAAGTCTCTCTCGTGCTCCAAACGAAAAGCAACCAAACGAAAAGGAACCGAGGATGGCCGACATGGACCCCGTTGCCCGCGCGCGCGCGATCGCCGCCCGTCTCGCGGCCACTGCGATCCCCAACGACGCGCTCGGCAAGCGCAAGAGCCGCTGGGAGGTGCGTACCTTCATTTCCATCCACGCCATGTGGGGCGCGTTGTGCGGTAGTGCGCATTTCCGGGCCACATGTCGAGCTTGCGGGATTGTGTGCTCACCTCGGGTTGCAATGCGTGGGACGCGTGGCGTTGCGCTCTGGTGGTCTGTGAATGATCGACTAACGTTATGTGTGTTGGGCGGTGTCGTTACTATGCTGTTGTTGTGCTGCAGGACGATGGTAAGAAAGAATATCTGGCGTGATGCAGTGAGGGAGAGCGATAACAAAATGGATCTGCGCGGACACGCTGTCACTTGTGTTAGCGAACAGCGAGCGAGTCACTCGCGTTCCCCTTGCATTTTGCATGAAGTAGTGGTTTCTGTTGTGTTGTATGGAGGTGCTGACGTGTATGTTTGTCTCTGCGTGTGTGGTGCCCATGACAATAGTGGATGGCGGAGCGCGCCCTGCGCCTGGTGGCTTTGGCGAGAAGAAGCGCAAGAAAGTGTACATCCCGGTGGACCAGTACCCGGATATCAACTTCATGGGTGAGTTATCCACTTTGCATGAATTGCTTCTTGTAGTCTGTACTGTGCGAAGCGAGTCTCACGCTTGCTGTCGTTCATTCATTAGGTTTGCTGATCGGACCTCGCGGTTCGAACCAGAAGCGCATGGAAGACGAGTCGGGAGCGAAGATCCTAATTCGCGGCAAGGGCTCGTCGAAGGACCCGACGGGCGACCCGGACGAGAACGAGGAGCTGCACGTGCTGATCACGGCCGAGAGCGACGAAGCGATCGCGAAGGCGCAGAGCGCGGTGGAAGACATCCTCTTTAACCCGCAGCAGGCCATGAAGCTCAAGCAGGAACAGCTGCGAAAGTGCGTGCTGTTGTTGGCTCTTTGCAGCCGTTTAATTCTGTATATGACTCGTTAGGACCTCACGTGCTAACTAACGGCGATTTCTTTCTTTGTAGGGTGGCAGAGCTCAACGGAACGTTGAACGACAACTACGGCGGTGGTGACTCGAGCGGCGGTCGCTACGGGCCTGGAGGTGGCATGCCAGCAGAGGTGAAGGACTCGAGCACGGAGATGCAGGTGCCGCGCGATCTTGTTGGGTACATCATCGGTCGTGGCGGTGAGACGATCCGTGACTTGCAGGTCAAGTCTGGCGCGCACATCCAGATTGTGCGCGAGGATGAAGGCGCGCCAGCCACGCCACACCGATTCGTCAGCATCTCTGGAACGGAAGATGCGTTGCAGAAGGCGCAGACGATGATCCAGAACTTGATCGACGAACGCATGAACGGCGGAGGACGTGGTGGCGGTGGCGGCTTCCGTGAGCGCGACGACAACGATCGCATGGCTCGCTACGGCGGAGTGAACCCGGACGGCTCGGAGTCGATGGAGCTGCACATCCCGAACGAGCGTGTCGGTTTGATCATTGGTCGCGGCGGCGCGACAATCAAGACCATCCAGCAGCGCACGGGCTCGAGCGTCACGATCCCGCAGACGCCCGACCCGAACAATCCGAGCATGCGTTTGATCACGATTCGCGGAACGATGGAGTCAAAGGAAGCCGCGAAGCAAGAGATCATGGCGATTTTGAACGACGATCACCGCGGCGGACATGGTGGTGGCGGTGGCGGTGGCGCCTATGGTGGTGGTCACGGCGGCAGTGTGATCTACATGCAGGTGCCGAACGACCGTGTCGGAGTGGTGATCGGTAAGCGCGGTGAGACGATCAAGGGTATCCAGGACCGCAATGCCGTGCGCATTCAGATCCCGCAGGTGCCAGACCCAGGCTCGAACCCACCGCTCCGAACGATTTCCATCCAGGGACCTGCGGAGATGCTGCAGCGTGCCAAGGACGAGATTGACATGGTGATTCTTCAGGGAGCAGGGAGCCAAGGAGGCGGCTACGGTGGCCAATCGTCGTACGGCGGCCAGTCCTCGTATGGTGGTGGATCGAGCCACTACGGTGGTGGTGGTAGTGGTGGTGGTGCCAGCAGCTACGGAGGTGGCAGCTACGACCAGCAGCAGCAGTACGGCTACGGACAGACCCCAGCCGCCCAGGGACAAACCGATGCGTACTACCAGCAACAGCAGTACTACCAGCAGGCGGCTGACCCAAGCGCTGCTGCTGTGGTTGCGGACCCATCTGCAGCAGCCACGACTGCGACGGCGACTGATCCGAACGACCCGAACGCATACTGGAATGGATACTACGAGTACGCTGCGTACTACGGTGTGGAGGCTGCGAATGCGGCGTGGGGCGTGACTGGAGCAGCGGCGCAAGCGAGTGCCGAGGCGTACCAACAGTACGCGGCAGGTGGCGCGGTGGCGACGACTGAGGGAGCGGCTCCAGACTCGACTGCTTCGGCTGGCGGTGCTTCGGCTGGCGGTGCTTCGGCTGGAGATTCGTCGCAGGTTTGTTGATGTGCTGTTCTTCTTTTCTTCCTGTGTGCATGCTTGTCCATCTCGATCGGTGTCTCTCCGTCATGATTGTTGGTTCTCTCGGGGTCTGTCGTTGACGATGATGATTGATGATGATGATGATGCAAACGATGGGGTGGCATCGCTCGCTCGCTCGCTCTGCTGTCTGGTGTGGTGTCGGTTTGGTGGTAATTTATCTTGTAATCTCTCATGCGTGAACCAAAAGGGTCAAGGCCCTCCAGGAACTGCGTAATCTCCTCCCCCTATCAGACGATGCCGGATCCTCTCTCCTACCTTTGTGATGATGATGATGATCGTGCTGCTGGTCTATCTGTCTGCCGTGAATGGAACTCGAAGTGAAGACCGAAGACAAGCAACATTGCGATGAAGAACTCCAGATCTCCAAGCAAGGCAACTGACAAGAAGGTGAAGAAGCAAGCGTCGGACGAAGGAAACAAGACCCCGCGCAGATGGTATTGCCACGCTGTGATGATTGCTGCTCGCTTTCTCCTGGGATGCATGGGTCTCTTTTGTTACTGATATGAAGCGAAGAAAGATGCAAACTGCCCAGGTAGGATAATGAATGAATGGCATGATGTTGCGGCAACATATTACGGTTTTCGCAATGTGTTCTATTAGCTTCGTCATAAAGCCTCACGACGTGACATCTGACAAAGCGAACCAGTGTCTCTGCTCGGTGATGAACTGCTTCACTCGTTGCGCCTCACTGACCGTCGCCAGGACGATGCGGATCACGTGCTGCGGGTTCGCCGGTCGGTAGTCGTCGCCAAATTGCTCGAGTGCGTGGTTTATCCGGAACTGGAAGCTCTTGTCGCGCAGGTTCACATGCACCTGGGTCATATCGCGGTAGAACATGACCATCTCGATCTCCTTCGTCTCATACGGATGCTGAAACAGGTATGTGCAGTGGTCGTGCAGGAAGTTCACGGGGCACGGGAAACGGCACTCGAGCTTGCCGACCGACATCCCGATCGTGGTCGCCTGGAGCGCAAACGCGTTTGCCTTTGTAGGTTTCGACGAGGATGCTGCTGTCCCATTCGCGAGATTGTACGTGGTCTTGAGCTGCGCGGTGATGTCTTGCGCGTTCTGTGAGATGGATTTGAGCTGATCTGAGAGCGATGGACGCTGGTACGACCGTCGTGTTGATGGAGAGCCGCGTGATGGTGACGCCAAGGTGAGCTGGAGCGGTCGACTTCGAGTTGGGGTGGCTGAGATCGATGGTGACAGTGGGGATACTGGCATGGCCAGCCCAGACAAGGGTGATGGTGCTTGTGATGATGAAGGCGAAGCTTTAGTCACGGTGGTGGTTGATACGTTGCTCATTGATGGACCACCTGAAGTGCGGGCCATGCGCTGCAGCACGTAGGACGGAAAGGACTCGCCTTTGAACGGCGCGGGCGAGGTGGCCGTCTTGGCGTGCATTCTGTCTGACTTGCTCAGCGAAGCACACGCACACTGACAGGAACAAGAGACCAAACTGAGGTCAGTGCGCTGAGTCCCAATTCTTGTTGAGACCAAGAGGTAAATTTAGAGCTCCTCAGTTTGCCCGCGTCGGCACATCAAAATGTGCGAACTGTGCCAGCCCAGAAAGTGTAGCCATTTGGGTGGACTGGGTCTCATTATCGACACTGACTGGCGGAATGGATGGTCAGGAGTGATGCACCGCTCAAATGTATCCATTCCCGCTTGCCGCTGCCACCTATAGTCTGTAGGCAATTTGATTGACCACTTTGGAGCGTTTGAACTGGTTCGATGAGACGCGCGCGGTGCCGCCCAGTCTGTGTGTCCGGCTGTCTGCCTTCACCAACCATCTGGCGATCTTATCGTCCGTCAGCAGCGCACCAAGCAACAGCAAAACGCCGCAACAACCACGCACTCCAACCAATTTACTCGCCAAGCAGCTAGGGAAGCAAGACGGCATCCGTCGCACGCGTCACGGAGAGAACTGTGTGCACACGTCTCGCAATGGCGCATTGACGACGACGCAAGCAGCTCCGTTCCCCAGCATAGGCATAGAGCGGGTTGCTTTCGCTCAACGTTCGGTGAATCTTCCGGACGTGCATCGCCAGCCCCTTTTGGCGTGTGTGTGCATGCAACGCTGTGAGCAATGCGCACAGAGAGCGAGTCATCGGAGCAACAACGAGGCTCGAAAATGATGGCCATGTCTTTCGTTGTCGTGGTGGCGTTGCGTTGCGTTATTATTGATCTTGATTGTGCGGCCGGCGTCGGAACGAACGCGCGCAGGTCTCGCGATCAGAGTTTTGCTGCATGGGGAAGCGAGACTGCTGCGACAGAAGTTTCAGGTGAAGATATATGATAGTTCAAGTGTAGATATATATATATGCATTAGCATACCTTATCGTCGCTACTTGAAATTAGTATTGGATTGATCTGAACCTTGCGATGAAAAAATCCAAGTGAAAGAGATGGGTACTGTTTGTGTTCACGGTGTGAGTAATGCTCCTCCCTCTCTCAAGAGACAATCCCTTTTTCGATAGGTCACTCTCTGATTCGCTGAAATGTGTAAATGGAAGCATTTGATTCGCTAAAATTGTACCGCTTTGACACAAAAAAAAGAGACAATCACTCCGCCTTACCAAATTGCCCTCGCGGCGTTTTCTATAGAAAGAACAAAAGGGGGGAAGAGAAGAAGAAAAGGCGTGTATTTTATCCCTTCATATTGATTATTTTGTACATAGAATACAATTGTTGTTAATTAAAAACGTTTTGTAGTACTATATGAAAACATAAAAAGGTAGTATAAACAAAAAGGTGATCAAAAGACGCGTCCGCTTTGGACCGTAGAATTGTCAACAAGCCCACACATGCGGCTGGCCGTGCCCTCCAAACAAACAAACCAACGCAACGGAACGCAGCGCCGCCCATACCCGCTCTCATTACGTCAGTCACGCTAGCTGCGCCACAGCAACAGAGGAGAAGGAGCGCCTCTCTCTCTGTCTGTACACCCACGACCACCACACTCGCGACCAATCCCCTCTACGCGCAGTCTTACGACCCACATACACACACGCGCCACTCGCTCTCTCTCTTCCGGTACGACCTCACGAACCACCGACCGACCGACGCAGAGCAGAGCAGAACAGCTGAATAAGAATAACTCACACGAGACGATAGAAATGGCAGACGACGAAGCAGCACAGCGCGCGTGGGAGCTGGAAATGGAGATGGCGATCGAGGGCCGCGGCCGCACGCGCAGTCGGTCGGTGCTGGCCGAGTCGACGTCCGAGCGCGCACGCGAGGAGCAGGAGCGCAGCGAGCGCACTGCGCGCGGCTCGCGCCGGCGCTACCACGACCAGGAGGACGGCGACGAGCAGATCTACCAGCTGGACGCGCTCGAGCGCGAGATCGACATCGTGGACAACGGCCACGACCCGAGCTGGACGCGCAGCGACTCGGGCGGCAGCGCGACCGACATGCGCTCCCGTGCGCGGAGCTTCAGCGCGCGCAAGCTCGCAGAAATGGAGGACGCGCGGCATCACCGAGACTGCAGCGGACGCCGACGCAGCGCTTCGTTTTCCTCCTTACAACACGGCAGCTCACATAACGACGACGATGGTGACGAGAACGAAGACGACGACGAGAACGACACGGAGCAGATCGTGAAGCGCGCGGCCTCGCTCTCCAAGATCTACTTGGTGGGCTCGGCGCCCGTGGACGTGTCGAAACTGCAGGACGATAGTAAAATAGTAGGCGTTAAGAAGGTCGAGGTCGTGCAACCGACCGGCGCGCTGTCCGCGAAAGCTCTGGACGCACTCTCGGAAGGGCTCCAGCTCTCGGTCGACAACAGCCTCATGCTCGGGCTGGCGAAGGAGAGCGAGAGGCAGCTGACCGAGGAGCAGTTAGAGGAGAAGAAGATGGAGGAAGAGGAGGACCACAAGCTCAAGGCCGAGAAGATGTCGACGCGGAAAACGCTCACGGCACGCGCGTCCATGTTCAAGAACAAGGTGTTCAAGAGCAAGACGAAGGCGCTGAGTCCGTCGGAAGGCACGCGAACGGGGTCTGGTGCTGGTACTACGGGTAGCGGTGACGCTACTGCATCGTCGTTAAGCACGAGTGAGAAGGCACATAGCGACAGCGTGCCTGACATTCCAGTGGTGCCGAAGAAGCGCCACAAGCTCAAGCTGCTGCTGCTCGGAGACAGCGGCGTCGGTAAAACGAGCCTGATGCGCGTCTTCTCCGGCGATGTTTTCTCCGAGTCCATGCTCGCGACCGCGGGGTACGTTTGTCGCTTACTGTGTCTGCGATGGGTGGTTGAAATATGAGGCTAACTGGATGATTTGTGTTGTGTCTTGTGTGTTTGTACAGTGTTGATTTTAAGCTCCGCCACACGACCATCGCGGATGAAGACATCACGCTGCAGATCTGGGATACGGCCGGACAGGAGCGCTTTCATCGGATCACTGCCAGTAAGCTGAAGACATTGGTGATCTCGTAACTGTGTGAAGCTGAGGGTCGAATCTAACATTTTGTTTGTGTGTGTTTCTTATCACAGCATATTATAAAGGCGCGAATGGAATCGTTCTGGTGTACGATGTCAGCGACAAGAAGGGCTTTGACAGTACGTTTACCTTGCACCAGGCACCTCGGAGTGTACGAATGGAGCGGATGGCTAACTCTTGTATTGCTCATTTCTTGCAGACGTTGGCTACTGGATGAACAATATCCGCCAGTACTCGTCTCCGCACATGCCCGCGATGTTGCTGGTGGGCAACAAGATCGATCTTCCGAACCGCGTCGTGTCGTTCGAAGAAGGCCAGGCTGCAGCAAACCAGTACAACTGCCGATTTATTGGTACGTTGCGCTTAAAGTCCTTCATATGTCACCGATATCGCCAGGAGAGAAGTCTAACGCTTTGCTCTGCTTACTTGCTAACAGAAACCAGTGCCAAGACCTCCGAAAACACGAACGGCGCGCTTGAGACGATCGCTCGCGACGCTTTTCTGATGAGTCTGAATCGTAAGTGACCTACTGCTGTTTTCTTGACAACTGTATCGAATAGCGAACTCACGGATATGTGTTGTATTTCTTTTACTATTTCGCAGCAACGATGACACAGAAGATGCTTCTTGAGAAGGAGAAATCGTTTGTCGGTCGACGGAACAAGGAAAACTGTGTGATCCAGTAACACCCTTCATTTCAGACCCCACACCTGTCCTCAGATGCTGGTGTGCAGAGAACCAGCAACCCACCGCTTGAGTCAAGCGAGCCTCGCCTCACCTCACCCCAGCAGCTTTCTTGACTGAAAACCTTCCGATCTGCACACCCAGCTAGTGAATCAACCCAACCACATCTCAACACGGTGCGATCCCCAACGACCATCGAACAAACGCAACAACAATCACAACACACGGTGGTGTATATCTGCCGGACTCGCTGCCTCTTTGCGCCCTCCGTCATGACACGCGCCCGAAGGTCCCCGTCTCTCTTCCTGCTCACATAGATGTCACAGCGCGAGCGTGGAGAATGCGAGACAGACACCTTTGGAGAGTCGTGGTCGTCTTCTGAACCTGAAGATTAGCGTGCTTTCCGAGCTCAAACAATATTTAAACCCTATAAGCCCCAAGCTAAATGAACAAACAAACAAAACATGAACTTCCGGCTTGCAGCAAGCATGTGCAAGGACGATCGAGGACTCTAGACGATGACAATGTTCGGAGTATTTTGAAGGAGCTTTTGCGGTCTGGTTGGATGCAGAGCTCGCGTCTCGCTCATGAACGAAGAGACGTTTGAGACCGATGAGAGTCCTATGTATCCGCAATCAAGCTTGCGCTCTACCATTCTCGCTGAGTGATGGACCCTCTCTTGACTGAGTCTTGTGTGCTCACGCGAGATTATCGGTTGGGCTTTGAACTGCGTACTCCCCACCAAACCTCCGGTGCACTAGTCAAGATCGACTGCCGAAACTTGTCTGGAGGTAGTATTTCTCGACACCACAAGCAACACTTTCCAAGTCGTGCAGAGTTCGCCTGCACTCGCTTTGAAAAATTAGCCGCCGTCACCACACTTTAGAACTGTGGTCATATTAGGTTGTGTACCTTGGCTTTCGAAGGTTGCCACGCAGAAGGTAGCTGTCGAGTTGCAACGCTGCCTTGTTTCCAGAGTTGCTACCGATGTGTATTGGGGAATCCAAATCTTGTATTAACAAAGTTCAACAAAACCTAACTACCACACCAAGATCATTGTGGTAGCGTCGTCGAGATAGTCATCGGCAGTGTTCGCGACGGATACCAACGCGCCAGTTTGCACGTTCGTTCTGTAAGCCTGTCGCACTGAGAGGTGTACCCCCAACCGACCGAGCCCAAAACAGAATGTAAACACTCAACTCTCATCCCCAAACCCGCAGACATCACTGCTGTTGCTGTACAGTACTTCTCCAAGTTGGCACGACCTGGGCGCTCAGAGCGTCGTGGATGGCAGCATCTGCTGCCTTTTGACGACAAAGCCACTATGCGCAGTGACATCGCCAGTGAGGGCGACATTGGCGGGCATGATACAACGAGGTAGGTTGGATACGATAGATGGGGAGCAGTGTGAATGTTTACTTTGGTGGTCTGTCCAGTTCAATGCGCTCTTCTGTGCCTGTATCAATATCCAAACCACTTGGTGGAGGCGCCGGGACAAACAGCTTCTCATGAACATCAGCCAGCCTATTCGCAGTGCTTCATTGAGCAAACACAAATCTGTACGAAGCGAGCTTGGTGCTTCTACCAGTCTAACTTGCTCAAGGCATTATTGTGCTGCCATTCGCAAATCAGAGCAGAGCTGCACGAGCACCAGACGTAGAAAGAAGGGTCATGGTGAGCGACGCGCCTTTGAGAGTGATTGATGAGGTGCTCCAGGTCGTTTTAGACATTATGGTGTCTATAGTCGCGCAGCTTGAGGGGGCCAGGCGTCTGTACCCCAAGACGCGGGAGACTGTAAACCTATGCAGCCGTTTCTTGGAGTCAGCTCTTCCTGAAGGACAAGATTCAGAATTTCAGCCGTGACGTGAATGCTGTGGAGTACTATTATACAACGTGGCAGTCCTCTTGGCTCACACACAGAGTCGACTACGTCGTCCGCTTCCTCACGACATATTCGGCGAATAAGTTACTGCAGCGACTCACGTCGAGTAGTGCGATCCGAGAAGACATGCGTAAACCCCACGGCAAGATCGACGAGATTTTCCTACTCGCTGGTCTCTCAAGTGCCTCACAAACAATTCATTGGCAGCACTTCGATTTTTGTAGTCTTGTAGCGAAACAGCGTTGAGCCTCGTGATGGGAACCTCGTGTTGCCGTCCGAGTGGAATTCGGAATTCGAAGACTGCTGCTCATGCTTCAGCGCTTTCTCCATTGTTGTTGTTGATATCGTAGCTGTAGCTGAGTTGTGGGAAATCGAAGACTGAGAAGCGGGCGAGCCAAAGAAGCAAGCGAACGAGCAATGGCATCGTGCAGCTAGTGTGTTCAAGCTTAACTCACTCAGATAACGAACACGCGACTTCAAACACGCAAACACTTTCCTCAACACTGAACTCCGCGAACTCAGAAGTAGTGACGACCGTGTAGCCGTGTCCATGATACTCCTGGTCATCGCTAGGCTCACTGACATCCTCAATTGCCTAGTCGGCCTACTGCTAGCACTACCTGCGGCGCAGTCTCGACCAAGCGGATCAAGAGATTCCTTTTCGCAAGTGGTCACAAGTGAAGTGGTCGAGTGTCAAACACGAAGGGAGTTGACGCGACAGTAGGCAGCACCAAGACTCACCTTCGCTCTTATTCGTTGTCACTTCCGGGCCGTCATCACTAGTACCATCACCAACACCACACTGTTGTCATCCCGCACTTGCATTTGTGTTTAGAGGAAGCCCAACTTCATGGGTCGAGAAGGTTGTTTGGATCTCTTCCAACCTGAAGATCAAGTCGACGGACACAGCGGTGAAGCTCCAGGTCAGCAACCCGCCCGTGGAGGACATCTGCGCTGCGCTTGGTGAACATCTCGTTCGGAGCGAACACCCATTCTATTAAAGAGGTTCGAATCACAATTTCTGGTTGCGCAGTAGATTCTAAAACCCGAATCTAATTGACAGTAAAACCCAACACCAAACGTACGCGACACTGATTCGCTGAAAACACACAGCGTAGCTTCCTCAAATTTATAACCAATCAGTGCGTCCCAATTCATTCACCTAAGTGCGATTTACTGGTTTGGTAAACCGGTGTATCGACTTGTGAGGCAGTTCTGTGGCGCCTTTCAATTTTGCGCAGAACCGGCCACAAAAGCAAGTCCCATCAGCAGCAACAGCAAGCAAGCAAGGCACAGCAACTAGCCGAAGCACAAGGCACGCGCGCGCCTGTAGCTGCCCATTCGCCAGACGCACAGAGCTCTTCGTACCAGTGCTGCTTGCTCTACAACGTCGCCGCGTTATAACAGCATTTACCAGCCAGCCAGAAAGCAGAGCGAGAACAGGTGGCCCGCCCACGTGTGACCATTTCTGCACAGGCGGTCGTCGTTCTTTCCATAGATCTGCCAGCCCGCGCGGCGTATTCTCGTCGACTGCGATCGCGATCCGATTTGAGTGCGCGTTAGTACTCGTGCAGAGCAGCAAACAAGACAGGCAATGGCGTCTCGCGTGCCGCTGCTGCTCAAGAACAAGGCGCGCAAGCCGACGCGATTGCCGATCGCGCCGCGCGCGAAACCATCGAACGGTACAGAGCCACATCCGCATGCACGTTTACTTTCATTCTGTATGTATCGTTGCCGCTGTATATGATGGTGCATGTGCATCCATGACGTATGAGCGAGCGAGTGTACCCACATGCATGGGTCTGTATTGGCTGCTCTTGTGGTGCCTGTGGATGTGTACCGATAGTCGATGGGTTGATTTGTATGGCTCCCTCCTTAATGCGATGTGTTGCCTTTACTAACGATCATGCCCCTATCGATCTGTTCTCTCTGTAGCTGATCGTACGAAGCGCGCGCCAACTGCGTCATCGAGCGAGAGCCAAAACGCCGTGCCCGTGACGCCAGAGGTACACACAGCATGCAAGCGTTATGCCATCTTCTTCATGCATTACAAGACAACTCAGTATTGTGTATCTATCCGTATGCCTCTTTGTTGTAGAATGATGATGAAGAGAACGTTCCTGGCTCGAACAACAGCCAGCCGGAGGCTGAGCCGTCCATGCTCCCACCAATAATTGCCATCCAGACCGTCGTGGTGCCGCGCGAAGCACCTTCTGCTACAGCGTCCGCGAGTGCTCCATCGCCTTCGCTGCAGCCTACTACTACTACTACGACTACTACTACCGCAGCTATTCGTGTGGGCGGGATTGCGCCAGGCGGCTCTCTCGCTGCGCGTCCAGGTTCAGCTGGCAGCAAGCCACTGCAGCAGCCGGGCGTGCGCTCGCCGATTCTCCCAGTGCAGCGAGCTCCGGTACGTTGATTAAGGGCTCGAACAGCTAGCTGTATAGGGTTATATGCTCACCATTGTTTACTTGTTTGACAGGAACAACGCGCAAACCGCGTTGAGCGGCTCGCGAAGATTACGTCCGCCGGTCCAGTGTATCGTGGCACGTCGCAGGAGTTGCGCGGCAGCCGCCAAGCGAGCCCAGTGCTCGGCCCACGTGCGACGACGACGTTGCTCCCACCCCCGATCATCACCCAGGAGAAGCCTGCTGCAAAGGTTTGTCGGACTCGCAATATATTTTTGGCAGAATTTTCTCTTTCTGTGATGACAGAGAATGATTCTAACAAGCAAAGTTGTGTGTGTGTATGTCGCTGACTGTGCAGCGAATCGTGCGGAAGCTCGACATCAAGCCGCACCAGTCGCCACGACGCGCAGCCCAGGCGACCTCTGCTCGCATGCAGAGCATCCCGCCGATCTCGCTTGTCTCTGCGGACGCTCCTGCTGTGATTGAGACGGAAGACGCGCTGAAGGCACAGAAGAAGGCAGCTGCGGCTCCACCACGGAAGGCGAGCAAGCGCCGCAGTCCTGATGTGACTGAGGCTGTCGCCAGTACTGATGCACCTTCGAAGGTCGCACGCCGCTCGGTACGTCTCCAACTTGAATTGCTGATTTTGCCAGTTCTTGGTGAGCAAAACTTTTACTCCTTTTACTATTGTCCTATTATCTCATGTGTAGCTCCGTCGCGATGCGAAGAAGGAAGGCAGTTATAGAGATGCGGCTGACTCCCAGGAAGAGCAGGACGACGACAAGGACGAGGACGTGGACCCAAATGAATTGGACCTCCCAGAAGAAAGCGCTAAGGTTTGATTCCCTCTGACTTGGCCCGGAACTGAACAAGTTTGGTTCTTACGCGTCTTGTTACATTCTTGTGAATTGCAATCGCAGATTTGGGTTCCTGCTCGCGAGAGAGCGACGATGTGGGCCAAGTCGGTGCTGAAGCAGCAGGAAGAGGACGAGGAGAACGAAGGCGACAGCTCTTCCCGTGCTCTAACTCTGAAGAAGGAGCGACCGACACCACCGGTGCGTCGCAAGCGCAGCAACTCGTCGTCGTCAATCACGTCCATGACGCGGAAGTCCTCCCGCGCCAAGGTGGACGAGTTGTTGAAGAAGGAGCCGTCGCAGATGACCATGGGCGAGCTCGCGCTCACGGTCCCAAAGGGGAAGCGCAACAACCGCCACGAGCAGGAAGTGAACGCTAACTCTGTCGACAATCCAGTCAATGGTAACGGCAATGGCGGCTCGAACTTGATCAACTCGCACGCTCTCAATCGCGCGCGCTCGTTCTCCGTCTCGTCCGAGTCCGCGGCTTTCGGCGGCTCGATCGTCACGCCACAGGTGGAGATCATCGACGGCAAGATGGTGATCTTAGAGTCCACCGTGAAGATCAGCGACGTGTCGCATCGCAGCGGCGAGTTCTCGGACGGGGACGACCAGATGCCGCGCCGCAGCGGCGCGCGGTATTACACGCAGCCGAACACGCCGGGCAAGCGCTGGGCCAAGGACGAGACTAAGCAGTTTTACTACGTGAGTTGTGTGTGCATGGGGTCTGCTGTCACAATGCTGGGCTGATATTCAGTGTGCTGACTATGGTGCTTGCTCGTTTGTGTGTAGTGCCTCAGCCAGGTCGGCCCGAACTTCTCGATGATGGCGACGCTGTTCCCGAACCGGAAGCGCAAGGAGCTCAAGTGTAAATTTAAGTACGAGGAGAAGCATCATCCTGCGCTGATCGAGATCGCGCTGAAGGCCTCCGCCGCCCCATTAGGTACGCTTGCTCCGCCTGCTTACGTTGCTTGTATGACGAGTTCTAACATTGTCATGGTTCATATTATATTGCCAACGCAGATAGTGAGATGGTTAGTGTGATTGCCCAGATGGTCGACAAGGACACGAAGAAGAAGCAGGCGAAGCAACAGCTCGCGGGCCAGAAGAAGCAGGTCGCGGCGATCGGCGCCGAGTCGCCAGCTTCGACGGTCGCGATGGCAACGCCACCGCCACCGCACGCGGACTTCCTGGACGACTACGACGAGTACTACCGGGAGCGGAAGAACTCGTTCGACTTCTCCGGCTAATGCTTGTGGGCGAAAGCAAGAAGGGCAACGCCATTGATCGGTGCAAAGCAAGAGACGTCGTCATCTCGTGTATTAGTGTCAAGAAACGAAAGAAGCAAAGCAAAGCAGTCATTTTGTGGGAAAGAGTTGAAGACAACAAAGATGCCGATGTTGGTCAAGACCCAGCGCAGACGCGACTCGTACGTCTGTTTGCACGATCACAGCAAGGCGAACATCCTCCACGAGCACCAGCAGCCTGGGATGGGTTTCACTGAGTATTGTGTTCCTTTGTCTGTTATTGAGTGCCTCATGTGGTGATGCATCAATTGAGACGCGGCCGCCGCGTTGCTGTGGGTTTCTCTATTGGACTGGTGATGCCATTACACACCACACGCACGCGCATGCACATATGCGAATTGCCATCATAGCGTCACAACTGGGCTCCTTGTTACTGTTTGCATAGCTTTACTCTTCCTGCTTTGGCTCGACGCGCGAGCGCAGGAACTGCTCGGCCTCGGCCTTCTTCTCTGGGTTGTTCATCACCTCCATGAACTGGCGCGTCTGGCGCACGCGGGTCAAGTACGTCGTTCGGCACACTAGCCTGTCATTGCCAACACATACACCAGCAACACCGTATACAAGACAGACAAACACGCACACATAGCTTAGATTCCCAGTAAAAGCAACGGCATTGTCACGTAGCTAGCATTTGCGTCACTCGTGTCTACAAGTGCAGTGAACGTACCAGGAGCCGGCGGCGACGCTCCCAAACGCAAGCACGGCCCAGTCGCAGGCCGTGCGCACCTGCTTGGTCGTGCGGAAGCGGTGGCCACCGATGAGCGCGCCCGTCGCGATGCCCCACAGCAGGCCCGAGCGGAAGCACGGCGGGTTCGAGAGCAGCTCCGTCGGCGCCATTATTTCCCAATTCGCTCGCGTGTCAGTCAATTTGCGCGTGTGCGTGTGCTCCAGCCGGAAGGCAACCTGCTGCTCCAACATTTCTACTAGCAACTTTACCTTGGTGAAGTGCAACGTAAGACATGTCTCGACATGTTGATTTAGCCCAGAACTTTTTGGGTGAGCACGAAGGAATACGAACACAAGACAACGCACGCGCGCGCTCGTGCCATCCACCACCTGTGCGCATCGAAGGACAAGCCAACAGGCCCACACACAGCAACAGCAGGAACAGCACATACATACGCACTCCTTACGCCAAGATGGTGATGGTGGTCAACAGCGCGGCCGCCATGGCAATGAAGCCGCCGGGGCCGACCAAGTCGGGGCTGCAGAAGCAGGTGCTCGCGCTCTACAAGCGCGCGCTGCGCGCTGCGCAGAAGAAGGACAGGGAGCACGCGCTCAGCGCCACAACACAACAGCAGGACGCTTCCTCAGTAGCCGCTGGTGCAGCAGCTGAGGAGAGCAATCGGACGTTCACATACGTGCGTGAGCGCTTCCGTGATGATGTACGTGACTGTCGGTTTGATTGATTGATACGTTGGTGCCGTTGATACTTGATACCAACGTGCTGATACTTAATACGTAATACTTACCTATCTACAGGCGACGTCGGTGCGGCGTATGGACTTTAACGTGATCGAGCACCTGCTGCGCAAGGGCGAGCGCGACCTTAAGATGCTCGAGCGCATGAAGGCGGCCAACTTCACGTCGATCCCGCGACCCAAGCCGTCGTCATAGTTAGAAGAAGTGAGAGCGGTCAAGTACACTCGCAATCAAAATCCAAGGCTTACGACCGGGTATTGTATGATGTTGCACTGCGTTGGGTATGGTGATCAATGGTGCTCATGAGCGGGTAGTTGTAGTCACGTTATTGCATGTGCGCGTGGTTTTGTTCACGAGCTAGTCGCTCAGATAACTGATGGTTCACCAGTGGACCGTCCGGGGCAGTTGGGAATGAACCCCAACTCCTTAACTATAGCAATTTTGTCTCTTGGTTGTCTTGCATTTTCACCTTCGAGAGCGTGCAGGCTTCCGAGTGTGTACTCATTTCCCAACTTGCATCCCAGTGAAGAGTTGGGGACCCGGGAGAAACAGGAAGAAAAACTAAGCGACACTAAGCAGAGGTTCAAGCAGCCGCCGTGAGAGACCAAGAGAGAAGATAAAGACGGTGTTGTCCGGCACGCTCACGACTACTGATACGTTTCGAAGGCGCTTGACTTGTTCAGATGTACCTGCGTGTTCCGCCGTCCGACTGGCTTGCTTGTCTGTTTGCCTGTCTGTCTGTTGGTGACGATGCGGAGTTAGTAGAGAGCGGAGGAGTAACTGTGCGTGTGGTGGGCTTTTATTTGGTTTGTGTGGATGTGAACAGTGCATCGCATTGAAGTGCAGATACCAGCAGCCACAGAGGATTCGCCGCACAAATCCATCGACCACAATGTCAAGTTTATTGTGGATGCCCAGGAGAAACACATCGAGTACCGCAAGTGCTATCACGATGCCGAAATCGAGCAGCCGCTGAGCTTGTACGTGTCCGGATGGATGTGATGTGAAGCTCTCGGATTTCATCTTATGGTGCGCTGAACATTGTTAACTGGCACTGGATGGTCTGGCTTGTTTTCTACAGTAACTTGAAGGATCTGAGTGACGACGAAGACGTTCGAATGGAGATCTACACCCACAGTAGCGGCAACAAGAAGAAGATACCACTGGTGGCCAACAAGCTGCCGCTAGGCACCTTTGTCGGTGAAGTCAAGAACGTCACGATCAAGGTCGCGAACCCCGGCCTAAGGCCGACGATCGTGAGCTTGCTTGTGAGCTCCAAGTGGGTGCCCAGGTGCTTCTCAAAACCCGACTCAATGGCTCTGACTACAAGCAAAGCCGCCATCGAGCTGCACACGGAAGGCTGCGTGGCTTTTCCATCTCAGGGCTCAACGCAGTTCCGATACAGAATTACGAAGACGGCGGAACACATGAACCTCTGGCTCGAAGACAGCAAGAGTAAGCACCAATGGTATGATCGCGAATATTTGCATTCGCTACATCTTATCTCGGTTGCTAACGCTGCCCATCTGTGACTATAGGGAGTCTGGCAAGATCACAGCGGTCGACTTTCTGCACTCGGAGAGGTCGTTTAGCTCAAGAGGAAGATAGAAGGACTGTCAGGTCCTCTGGTCTTGGGACTCGAATCGACTGAAGCAGCTTCACCCAGCAGCGTACTGCTC
>JAASGO010000041.1:0-67031 GCA_023334245.1 Globisporangium cederbergense
GACACAACCGGCGACAATAAGGACGAGTTCATGGTGGCCATTGCGATCACCGACGGCTTCTTCACGCACGAGGCCAACAGTTTCCGGTGGCCGCGGCACCAGTTCCAGGCCAAGATCCAGCCCAATCGGTGGTACAAGATCGACCTGTTCCTCAATTGGTACAGCCACACGTACTCGATCCAGCTCAACGATGTTTTGAAAGTGCAGAATGCACCGTTCAAAGGTGGTAGTGTGGGATCTGTGAGCTTAAACAACCTCCATGCGATGTCCACATGGTGGGACGAGATCTATATCGGCGAGAACCACTTGGTCGACTTTGTCTGTCCCTATGTGGCCCAGAGCCCAACTGCTACGACTTCCACTACGCCAAGCTACAGCAGCAACAAGGCGAATGGGAACGGCGGTGATGTCGTGGTTATCAAGAAGCGTAAGCTGCGCAAGCTCTGGGCCGCGTCGTTCCAGAGCCCTTCGACAGCCTACCACTCGATGGTCAAGCACGAGAGCCACCTCTCACAACGCGAAGAGTTCAAACACAACAATGGAGGTATTGTGCCTTTCGACGGTGAGCCGCACCGCCGATTCTTCAATGACATTCGCGAGTCAGAGAGCGAGCTTTTTGATGGCAGCGGTGAAGAAGAGCTGGCTGACAGCGATGAGGAGATCCTGCCGCAGTCCGAAATGCTCAGCGTCCCCGACTTGGCTCAGGACAGCACCATTGTGATCCCATTAGAGACTGGAGTGGACCTCGCAACATTGGCAGCGGATCGATCGAGTAGTACGCGTACCAACCAAGTGTCCAAGAGGACAAGTATGTACTGGTACTCGGAAGTCTTCAACGAGACCACGCGCATTGGAGCCATCGGCGCGTGCTCGACGCTTGACTACCTGGAATGGCGCAACGAGGGGATCATGATTCATTTTATCAACCTAACTGATCCTTTCGGTGATCGCCCAGGTAATCTACTCGCCGACCGGCCCAAGGTGATCTTCAACAGTGAGAGCAACACGTTCGTCATGTGGATGCACGTAGACAACCAAATAAACACGATGGGGCTCAGCGGCGTCGCTACGAGTGCGTATCCCAATGGCCCATTCGCCTTTGTACACAGCTTTTATCCGGACGGCGCACCGCTCGAAGCCCCAGGGGGACAGAGTATCAACGAGACCCACGACCAGACACTCGCTATTGTACCCAGGGCTTTGGCTGACAAGCCACCGGTGGCGTATCTGATTCGGGCGTACTTCAAGACGGTCGAGTACTGGCTGCCGCGTGCTGTGATGGACCCACTATGGCAGAGCGTGCAGACCGCCGAGGGCAATACGAGCTTTGGGCTGAGCTACCACCGCGCGTTCTACCACACGGGCTACGACAATCCGAACGACATTTACTTGCAGCGCTGGCGCATGGAGGACATGCCCTGGGAGCTCATCTGCTGCGAGCCAACGAACCAGAGCCACTGCGTTTCGTTTACACAGATCCCGTCAACTCCCAGTGAGGTTTGCCCCGACGGCATGGAGAAGAAGCAAATCCTGGGTCAGAGTCAGATGTCCGATCCAAATCATATCACGTCTAGGTATAAGGACCCGAATGACGACACCAACAGCTTCTTCGTGCCGCACTCAGTACCTTCACACACGCCCTGGGGCTTCCAGGTCTACAATGTCAAGACGTGGCGCGGCAACTACTTTGACGCACTGAGTACGAACATCACGCTCTTCATCTTCAAGCGGTTCGTTGGCGAACGACGGCGTCTTGAGATCGAGAGAGACCCGAAGATTCAATACGAGTACCCGAACGAGGAAGAGCTCGCGCGTCATGTGATCCCAACAAACGACACGGAGATCCTGGACCTGCTGCTCGCGACGCTGGGCGTGCCTATGAGCCTGGCGTTCACGGCCAAGTACTCGTCCTTCGACCTGCTCGAGATCGACGTCAATAGCGATGGCAAGATCACGTCGAGCGAGATCGCGCAGCTCCAGACCAAGTTGGCTCAGAAGAAACTCACAGTGCAGCTCGTGTCCACGCTCATGGCCGACTTTGAGGTCATGAAGTGGGATCAAGTGACAATCATGGACGCCAACAGTGATGGCGAGATCACATTCAGCGAGTTTGAGCAATGGATCGGGCTGGACACGAACTTGCTCTTTGACAAGTTTGATATCGACAAGAATGGCTTTCTCGACGAGAATGAACTGGCGCGTACGCTCTGGTACAGACAGATGCCCAGACTGGACACAGCCATGATCCTGCTAGACCCGTCCTTCGATGGTCGCGTGTACTACCAGCGGTTTCGCTCGCTCGTGGTCAAGACAGCGGATTTCATCTTTACCACCTACGACTTTGACAAATCCGGTGCATTAACCCAGAACGAGATCGACCTGATGATCGAGGACCTCGGGACAGCGTTCGCCGACGCGAGCGTCTTTGAATTGCTCAAGAATACCACGACCAAGAGCATCCTCAAGGCGGACTACGTCGTGTGGCTCTCGTCGTCCACGAGTCTGCTAGCCGGCTCGCGCAACAAGCTCAAGGTGGACAACGCCGTTCATGCAACGCGTCCAGACAGCTTGACGGGGCCACTGCATGTCGTCGAGAGGAGGCGAGCAAAATACATTGCGATCAGCCGCTTGACAAGCGACTACCTGGGTACAGAGGGGTTGCTGCGGGAGATCGAGGGCGACTTTGAAGGTCGAGAGGCACTCATGAACTACTTTGAGTTCGCTGAGCAGCTCTTTGGACTCAGTGATGAGGATTTCCAGGTCGAGGTCGCGTCTTCACTGGATGCGTCTCCACCTGGAGCTCAGCCGTTCCGTGCGTTCCTGGCTTCGAGCATGCTGCAAGATCGCGCTTCGTACTGGAACGGGCGCCACTGGGAAGGGCGACTGTCTGCACCACCACTGTTCACGTACGGATCACAATGCTTGCAAGTTGCTGGCGTTAATGCCTCAGACTCTGGCTGTCTACCCTGCCTCACGCGTTCGCCCTACGTCACTTCGACGATCGATGCGTACCAAACCCAGGCTCGCAGCGATTCCCACTGCCAGTCTCAGAAGGAACTGGACGCGTACATCAAGGACTTCGACCAGCAGGTGTCCATCCAGCTCCAGTACCAGCAACAGTCCGTGTACGGTCCACAAGGTCTGCAGCCGCATATGTCGCCCTGTTTCAACCAGTCGCAGTTCTTTCCCTGCGACGTCCACAAGGTGGTGGACGGCAACATCGCCGACGGCCTGCGCGACATGCATGCGCGCGAGACGCAGTGGAACTTGGGCTGGGAGAAGCACCCGAACAACGTCGGTTCGTCGGTCAAGATCCGCGCAGACGACGTCCAGAGTGAGTCCACGGGACCATCGTTCATCGAGCGGTTCCCGAACCGCGTGCGTGAGCCGCTGAATAGCGTGATGCTCGACACTGTCGTCACGTCTGCGCCTGATGAGCTCGCTGACGTCTTGGGCGGGGGCTCGTAGAGGGCATACATACATAGCAGCGACGGCGATGGATATTGGTCCAGACCAGAACAGGAGCTCATGCCCATTCGAAATGGGTACACTTTTTTCACTTCAGCCAATGGTAACAGGGAACCCATGAGTAAAAATAGAATCAGGTATACAAATATCAAACGTTTAAGCGAATCGCTTCTGTGGGCGTTCTGCCACTGGTTCGAAAAATGAATCGTGACAGGAAACATGTACGTTTTTCGATTATATCATACAAATTTCAAGATCTAAATCGAATACTTTGCAAAATGCTCGTGTCACAACTTTATATATCAGCAAGTATTTCTACCGATATACACATATATTATTTTTAGAAATAGATAAACATTAGATTTCACTCCACTATCCTTCAAATCTTTGCCATAATATATGTACTTTACGTATAGCAAAAGCATATTTATAAGGATTTCTTCGGGAGGTTTGACGAAACAGCACAGTGAGCGCGGGAAATTTGAAGCGCGCTGGCAAACAGGGAACTGAACAGCGCAACAGCAGCAGAGGAGGAGGCCACCCAAAAAAGCAAATAAGCGAGCCAATCGCATTGCCCGTCACTTGCGAAAAGGAAACCCCGCACGCACGCGCCGCAGCAGCAGCAACGACAGACAGTTGCTCCACGGCGTAAGGCAGGAAGGAGGCAGACAAGCAGATAGCACGAACCATGGACTCCTCGGACGATGATGTACGTTGCGTGTGTACGTGGCTCTATGTCTCAACGCATTGGATGTGTTTGTGTCTGTGTGACGCCCATGGATCGTAATGCCCCCACCCTACTGTGGGCAGCTAGATCTTTGCATGTGCGCGAGGCAACAGAGAATGCAGCTGAGGGGTGGTGACTGCTTGCTTGCTGGTTGCGGTTGCAGCGCATGAGCATGCGCACGGCTGAAACGGT
This sequence comes from Globisporangium cederbergense, assembly GCA_023334245.1. Classification (NCBI taxonomy): domain Eukaryota; phylum Oomycota; class Peronosporomycetes; order Pythiales; family Pythiaceae; genus Globisporangium; species Globisporangium cederbergense. The sequence continues at coordinate 4,388 of JAASGO010000041.1, forward strand.
GCTAACGTGCGGCTTGTTTGTTTGTTGCTTTCGTTACGCTACAGGTGTACGTGCCGGACAGCCCCGTGGCGAAGAAGCCGAAGGCGACGAAGCCAAAGGTGACCAAACCCAAGGCGCCAAAGAAAGTGACGGCGGCGGCAGGTGATGCGAAGAAGAAGGCCCCTGCAAAGAAGGCGCCTGCGAAGAAGAAAGCGAAATACTCGGATGAAGACGACGTGTCGTCGTTTGCTGGATCGGATGACGATGAAGCCAGGCCTGACGGACCGTCTCCTGCGAAGCAGTCGATTGAGCAGATTTACCAGAAGAAGACGCAGCTGGAGCACATCCTGCTTCGTCCGGACACTTACGGTGGGTTATGCGTGGCCAACGGGTGATTTGTTTGCATGATTGAGGTGGTGGTTTAACGACTTGTTCCTTTTTCTTGTCCAGTTGGATCGATTGAGCCGGTGACACAGAGCATGTGGGTCTTCGACGAGGAGAACAAGCGAATGGACATGCGCAAGATCACTTTCGTGAGTACAACAGCGTATTAGTGCAGCCTCGCAGCATCGCCTTGCCCGTTCATGTCTTCTAACATCACCGATGTGTATGGTGCAGGTTCCTGGTCTTTACAAGATCTTTGATGAAATTATCGTGAACGCGTGCGACAACAAGCAGCGCGACAAAACGATGGACACGCTGAAAGTGAAGATCGATGTCGAAAACGGAGAGATCTCGGTGTGGAACAACGGCAAGGGTATCCCTGTGGTCATGCACAAGGAACACAACGTGTACGTACCAGAGCTGATCTTTGGCCACCTCCTGACCGGCAGTAACTTCGACGACAAGAAGAAGAAAACCACTGGTGGTCGAAATGGGTACGGTGCCAAGCTCGCAAACATCTTCTCGACCGAGTTCGTCGTGGAGACGGCCGACGCGAGCACGAAGCAGCGATACAAGCAGGTTTTCGAGAATAACATGGGCAAGAAGAACACGCCTACGATCACGTCGTGGGCGAGAAAGGACTACACGTGCATCACGTTCAAGCCAGATCTTGCTCGGTTCAAGATGACCAGCCTGGATGCCGATATCGTCGCGCTGTTCAAGAAGCGAGTGTACGATGTTGCTGGTGTCACGGACAAGTCGCTGAGCGTGTACCTGAACGACGAGAAGATCGCGATCAAGTCGTTCCCAGAGTACGTGAGCCTGTACAAGGCTCCGAAGAAGAAGCCAGTGAACGAGAGTGGAAGCGGTGGCGAAGAAGAAGAAGAAGTGCCGAGTGCGCCCGCGGACGCGGTCATCTTCGACAAACCAGATGAGCGCTGGCAGGTTGGCGTTGCTATCAGTGATGATGGGTTTCAACAAGTCAGTTTCGTGAACGGCATCTGCACCACGAAAGGAGGCCAGCACGTCAACTACATCACGGACCAAATCGCGGCCAAGCTCATTGCAGTGGTCAAGAAGAAAAACAAGGGCGATGCGGTGAAGCCGAACTACATCAAGAACCACATGGTCGTGTACGTCAGCGCTTTGATCGACAACCCAGCCTTCGACTCTCAGGTACGTAAAATCCGTCGCCGTTTTCTTGTTGCTGGAAATGGCGACTCACGAAACTTACAAGCCGCTTGATACTTTATTTATTCTGACAGACGAAAGAGACCCTCACGACCAGAGCGACTGCATTCGGATCAACCTACACTTTGAGCGACAAGTTTTTGAAGCAGATTGAGAAGAGCGGGATGGTCGAGCGCATCCTCTCTTTCGCTCAGTACAAGCAAACCGCCGAGCTGCGCCGCAAGGGTGGAGCTACAGCAAAGAAGACTCGTCTCACAGGAATCGTGAAGCTAGACGACGCAAACTACGCAGGAACTGCGAAGGGACCAGACTGTACGCTGATCGTCACTGAAGGAGATTCCGCCAAGACAATTGCTGTCGGAGGTCTGTCAGTCGTTGGTCGGGACTACTACGGCGTTTTCCCTCTGCGTGGAAAGCTGCTGAATGTGCGCGAAGCAAGCCATGCTCAGATCTTGAAGAACGAAGAAATTCAGAACGTCGTCAAGATTCTCGGCTTGAAGTACGGACAGAAGTACGAGTCTACGAAGGGTCTGCGCTACGGTCATTTGATGATCATGGCAGATCAGGATCACGATGGCAGTCACATCAAGGGTCTGGTGATCAACTTCATTCACCACTTCTGGCCGTCGTTGCTGCAGATCGAAGGGTTTATCCAGGAGTTCATCACTCCCATCGTGAAATGCACGAAGGGAAACAACAGCAAGGTGTTCTACACGATCCCCGAATACACTGCCTGGCGAGAAATGACCAACAACGGACGCGGATGGAGAATCAAGTACTACAAGGGTCTCGGTACAAGTTCGACGCAAGAAGCGAAGGAGTATTTCTCGGACTTGCGAACGCATCAGGTTGGATTTACCTATGATGGAGACGAGGACGGTGACGCGATTGACATGGCTTTCTCGAAGAAACGAGTCGAAGAACGCAAAGACTGGCTGCGAGGATACGAGGCTGGAACCCACGTCGACTACGATGTCGACGAGATGGCGTACTCCGAGTAAGTACACGCCTCTTCTTGTTTTGGTTGATCGCTGCTAAGATACTGACGTGTTCTTGCTTCATTAATAGGTTCGTGAACAAGGAGCTGATCCTATTCTCGATGGCGGACAACATGCGTTCGATTCCGTGCGTGGTTGATGGCTTCAAGCCGTCCCAGAGAAAGGTGCTGTTCTGCTGCTTCAAGCGAAACCTGAAGGTAAGAACCATTCGGTTTGCTGCACAAGAGTTGGGCACGGCATTCACTCACCCTTTCTTTCTGCACAGGTTGAGCTCAAGGTCGCCCAGCTTGGCGGTTACGTTTCCGAGCACTCCGCTTACCATCACGGCGAGCAGAGTCTGTACGGAACGATCGTAAACATGGCGCAAGACTTCGTCGGCAGCAACAACGTGCATCTCCTCTCCCCGAACGGTCAGTTCGGTACGAGATTGATGGGAGGCAAAGATGCGGCGAGCCCTCGTTACATCTTCACAAACTTGGAGCAAGTATCTCGCATCCTCTTCGACCCGCTCGATAATGATGTGCTTAACTACTTGGATGACGATGGCCAGTCGATCGAGCCGGAGTGGTACATCCCGATCATCCCGATGGCGCTTGTGAACGGCAGCGAAGGTATTGGCACAGGTTGGTCGAGCTCCGTCCCCAACTACAACCCCCACGACATCATTAAGAACCTGCGTCAGAAGTTGAATAATGAAGAGCTAAGCCCGCTCGTGCCGTGGTACCGTGGCTTCAGTGGCCACATCATTGAGAAAAGCTCCGGTAAGCCGTCCGACAACCAGACCTTCTCGGTGCAAGGCTTATACGAGCTCAAGGATGAGAGCACGCTTGTGATCTCGGAGCTGCCTGTCAAAAGCTGGACGCAGAATTACAAGCAGTTTCTCGAGTCGTTGCTGGAAGCTGGGACGATCAAGGACTTCAGGGAAAACCACACCGATGTGAAGGTGTCGTTCACGATCACCTTTGAGCCAAAGACTCTCAGTGATATTTGCGCAGCACCAGGCGGAATCGTCAAGAAGTTCAAGCTCGAGAGCTCCATCTCCACTTCCAACATGCACCTGTTCGATGCCCAGGGACGCATCAAGAAGTACGAGAACCCGCACGAGATCTTGGAAGAGTTCTACGGCATCCGTCTAGACTACTACGGCCGTCGCAAAGCTGCCCTGTTGCGCAAGCTCGCAGAGCAGATCAAGATCTTGTCGAATAAGGCGCGATTCGTGCTCGCAGTTGTCAACCGAGAGCTCGTGGTGAGCAACCGCAAGAAGCAGGACATCCTTCAGCAATTGATGGACGATGGCTACGATCAGATCACGGCGAAAACGACTAAAGCCAAGAAAACTGGAGACGACGATGAAGAGGAGTTGGAGGAAGAAGACATGGCTACGGATGCCGCCAGAGGGTACGACTACCTGTTGTCGATGAAGATTCTCAGTCTGACCAAGGAACGAGTTGACAAACTCCGTGCTGAACTGCAAGCACGTGAGGACGAGCACCGTGAGCTGGATGGCACTCCGATCGAGACACTCTGGATTCGTGATCTGGACAAGCTGGAAGCGCTGCTTCTCGAGAACGAAGCCGAACGAGCGAGAGTCGCTGCGTCGGCGCCGACCCCGAAGAAGAACGGAAAGGGACGAAAGACGAATGCAAAGACCAAGAAGGGCAAGAAGAAGGGCGACAGTGATGATGATTCAGATTACGAGGCGTCATCGAAGCCAAAACCGAAGGCCAGAGCAGCACCGAAACCAGCAGTGAGGAAGGAGAAGGATGCGAAGGCTCGCCCCATTACATCACTCTTTGGGGCGAAGGAGCCTGAAAAACCCAAGGCTGTCAAGAAAGAAGAATCGGAGGAGGAGATAGAAGTCCTCTCCTTGGCTGAACGTCTTGCGAGACGGGGACAAACCACGCCGAACAAGGAAGACGCCCCATCGAAGCCAACCAAGAAGGTGCAGAAGAAGACGGTGGTGAAATTGGACAGCTCTGACGACGAGGCTGATGCACCTGCTGTTAAGGATGATGATGAATCCGATGATGACGTCTTTGCGATGAATGGCAAGAAGGCAAAGAAGCCTGCCGCGAAGGCGAACGGAAAAGCAAAGGTGGCCGCTAAACCTGCGGCTGCGCGCGCGAAGCCTGCCGTGAAGGCAAAGAAGGCTGCCGCCGATGACGATGACGACGACAGTGTGCCAGATTCTTCTGTGAAAGCCAAGGGTAAGTGCTCAGATCGCTATGGTGATGATTGTGGCGACTATGGACTCATTTCTTTTTGTTGTTGTATTTTGTAGCTGCGCCAAAGCGACGCCTCGAGAAACCGAAGGCATCACCTGCGCCAAAGAAGCAGAAGCGAGCTGCTGTCGACAGTGATGAGAACGATGAAGAAGCTGAGGACGCAACGAGCAGTCCAGTAGTCCCTGTCCGTGCGCGTCCAATCAGAACCAAGGCTCGCATCACGTACACGGAGATCTCAAGTGGTGAAGAAGAGGAGGGAGAGGAAGAAGAGGCGCATGCCAGCAGCGGCGTCTCGGAGGCGGACGACAACGAAAGCGACTTCGAGTAGAAGAGTGCGAGTCCACAGCAGATGACGACACGAGTACCGTGAGTCCCCTTCCTGTTTGCAGAGTAGCTTTTTGATGCATCTTTCATGCTTTCCTGTATTACACACATCAAAAATCGTTTATTTCTCACTCACTCACTCATCATCAACCAAAGCCCCATGCCGTAAATGTCTTGCGGCTGTTCGTCACATCTTACTGCAGCGGCTTTAGGCGAAGCGGGTCGACCTCTCGGATCAGCGCGCGCGCCAGAGCGACCAAGGGATCCAGCAGCGGGACGCTGTCAAACGAGGTCGCGCCCATGAACGCGAATGGGATCTCGGTACAGCCCAGGATGATGAGCTCTGCGCCGTCGTCCACGAGTTGGCGAGCGTAGCTCTGGAAGTTCGAGATGCAGCGCGGCTGAATCACCGGCGCGTTGCTCTTGATGCCCCACTGCGGGTTCAAGATCGTGTCCTGCAGCTCTAGCTGGGTCTGCTCCGAGACCTCGACGACTTCGTACCCAAGCGGCTCGAGCAGGTCGTGGAAGATACGCGCTTCGCGAGTGCCAATCGTGGACATGACGCCGATCTTGCGGCTTCTCGGCGCGACCTGCGCGATCAAGCGGATCGTCTCGTCAAGCATGTTGAGGCACCGCACCTGGTCTTTCTTTGGAGCGTTGCTGCTAAACGCACCATCAGCATCGACCAAGCGCACGAATTCGTCCCAGATCGGCTTGACGTGGAACGTGATGCACGGGATGCCCGCGACGACGGGAGTGTTCAACTGGCGCAACAGCTCGTACGTGCGCGCCATCCCATCGGCGGGGTTCTCGGCATCGATAACGACTTTGTTGTCGTTAGTGAGCAGCTCTTCTTCATCGTCGCTGCTGCTGCTCTCACTCTCGGACGAGGTGGCAGCTGGCGTCGCGTTGTCCTGCTGCTGCTGCTTCTGACGCTGCTGCTGCGCGGTGAACGCCTGGAGGAACTCGGCGCGACTGGCGATGTCCGCAGACCGCGAGAGGTGGCAGATGTTCAAGTGGCCCTGGTCCACACCGTTGCTCTCGGTCTGCTGCAGGATCGTCTGGTGCAGCAGGATGCCCGCGGCCGGGCCCACGCCGCCCAGGATGCCGATCGTCGACATGGCGCTCGCTCAGACGCCGGTAACAGTGTGCTGAGGGCCCGATGGCTACTTCCTGAATGAGCCCGCTGTGCATGGTATGCTCGTTGGAGTGCTGGTAATGGTGTCTCGCCATGTTGCCTTTGTGTATTTTTAACAGTACAGAAGAGAGCGTATAAAATGGACACCCTACAATCCATATAGTTCTACAAACAATAGTACTAAATTTGACAGACGTGTGGTAATGTATCAGAATATCCATTCAAGCTACTTTCAGTTAGCCTTTAGTAACTAAATAGCTCTCCCATATGATATCCACCAGGTGCTACTTATCACGCCACCTCTGTACGTGCGAGCCAATCCAACCGCTGCAAATGCATGAGTCACCATTTTCGGACGTCAATCAATCAATCTATCAATCACATGACATGGTTCGACAAGCTTTGAAGGCCGATCTGACCTGACTTCAATGGAATATCTGCATCAGGAACCACATCTCAGTTATCTGGAATGCATCATAGAAGTACATACGCATTAGTCGCTGTGAGAAGTACTGACGCATTAGTTACTGCGAGCTGTACATGTGCATGAGCTGCTAACTGGCAATAGAAATGTGGCTCGAAGAGTGAGGCAAAACATCGGCATGCTCAAATTGTTACCTTGCTGTCTCTCATGACATGGGTTCGCCAAATGCAGCGCACCTCCATCGCAACTTTTCTCGCTTATCGCCCACACTAACACACACAGACGCCACTGGACTTCTCGTAGTGCTAGTCCAGGTACCGGATCGCCACGACTACCAATTTGCTGTTCGCTTGGCCCAGTGAAGACGATGACGATGCATGCTCAGCGTGCAGCTCGACCTCAAACGGTAGCAGTCGGCAGCCGGCGTCACGACAGAAGCCGCCGCTGACTGGCGTCTCCACCACGCAGCCGTTTACCTGGAACAAGTAGTTCGTACGGCGCGTATCCGCATGTTGCACCTTGAGTGCAAACACGCTGATCAGACAGATCGGTCGGTGCACCGTCGTGAGGTAGTTGTTCGCGTCGCCCAGCGCGCGCGCTAGCAGCGCCGCGTGGTCTGCCGTGGGGGGCGTCTCCACCCACTCGGCCGCGTCTTCGTCCATGCGCTTCGCAGTCGTGATCGACACGCGCACACTTGTTGTTGCTGTGCTTGTCTGTAGCAGTCGTGCGCAAACGACCGTCGTGATCACTAGCAACAGCAGCAACGACACACGCGTCGTAGACAGCTTGACATGCATTTTAGGGTAGCTCCTTCAGCTATGTTTCGCTGTCGAAAACATAAAACGCATCTGTTTTTATGAAAAGACTCAGTGTTAGATCAAGAATGCTAGAATTCTTGCTCAAGAATAGACAAACTCAATTATCAGGATAGATCTAGGGTTTTGACACTAAATTAACTTCTTCTGCGAACCTACTGATGGTCCAAATCTGCGACGTGCGTCAACGGGTGACTAGTATTGGGACACAGTAGATGCCCTGCGAGCGGAGGCTCGCTTCGCACTCGTCCGACTAACAGCGTCACAGTACTCGCGGCGGCTCTTGCACTTGTAACTGGACCCACAGTCGTGCTCGATCGACGCCGTTGCGGCGCCCAAGCAGCTGCGAGAAGAGTACGACCGCGCAGAGCACTAAGGAAGTTATATGTTTGCAAGTAACTTAGACATCTTCAGGTAGCTTTAAAGGCGCGCAGAGTACGGCGCTTCACCGTGCCACAAAATTGGTGAGCGACATGCACCACAAGATCTCAAGTTGGTCGGCGAACAACTACCGCGATGTCATCCCCCCCTGCGTTCCAGACCTCGGAGATGGTACGAGAGTACATGTGGGATATGTCAGCAGACGCCACACCCGATACGTCTGCGGCTAAAGAGAACCTGATCCAGGCACGACCACACAGTAACGCAGGATCAGAAGTCTGACAGTGCGAGCGATGCAGACTCAAGCTGACTACAAGTTCAAGATGCTACTCAAGTACAAGATGGCCCGAGTTGGCGGACGTTTGATCGACTGCGACAAGGAGTACACGTCGAAGAGCTGCTCCAGTTGCGGTGAGATCAAGCACGACCTTGGTGGAAGCAGTGCTTACACATACTCATCCTGTCACATCGTGCTCGAGATGTGAACGCGGCCAAAAACATCATCCACATGAAGATGGGATGCTGTGAGCGCGGTCAAGGACTGTGTCCGTTCATCAATCGGCGAAGGCTTCATCAAGGAGTTCTGTCAGCACTTGTTGGCGTTGCAGGTCTAGACTGCAAGAGCGAGTGGTTAGATTGGCATAGAAACTAATACTGTGCTTTATCGGGCTCCTTGCAATTTGTGATGCTTCATTTGAACACACTCTGTGACGTGTGCGAATCTGCGACTAGTGACACCTTGACGGCGAGCTCACCTCTCCGTCCATAAATGTGCGTGTTAGTCGAAGCGCAGCGCCTTGCGCGCTGCTATCCGCTGCATCTCCACCACGAACGCGTCAATCTTGATGTGCCACAAGTGGAACGGGCACGGGTCGCGGTAGGCTGCGAGCGCGGCGACCGCAGCGGCGAACTCTTCGAACTCCATCTGCGACGTGTCGGCGTTCTCGAGCGCCATGACGGAGCAGAATACCAGGCGAACGCTCTCAATATCCAGATATGTGGCCGTTCCTCGACTATTGCTGTCTGTTAGTAGCTCAAACGCGGTCAGGAACGCCTGGAACTCGTCGAAATTCATGCTGTTGCGTTCGGTCTTGCCCAGTTGGAAGCCGTGGAGACCCGAGTCTTGCAGTGCATTGCGGCCGCTGTCCACTTGTGGAGGACATTCATCGCCGGTAATTTCACGACGCTCGTCTTCTTCCTCATCCTGTTTGGCGTAATAGAAGAACACAACGCGAAGGAATGCGCGATGCTCGAGCAATACGCGCCCAACCAGTGGACAGCTCAGTTTATGGACAAAGTCCACCTCCTGTAGCCGCTCGTGCTGCTGGAACGCAATCGGGACAATCACCTGGTGGCAAAAGTCCGAGACGATTTGCGCTGGTCGAGGCAACCCTCGGAGCTTGAGCGCTGGATGCTTCTTCTCTTCTTGTACTTGAGCCTTTGTGAATGCGGTGCGAATAAGCAGCGCGGTGAACTGAGACCTCGAGATCCACACGTTGTGGATTTGGCCCTCGCCATTGACTCTGATCTGGTTGCCTGGCTCGTTAGAGAGTACGTGGAAGAAGAGATCGCGTGCAGCACTCAAGTCGGGAAGTTTCTTGTCCACGCGTCTTAGTTCACGCACCATCCGCAGCCAGGCGTCCAGGTTCAGCCCCGCAAAGGTGAAACCCGCACTCGAGTATGAGGTGAACAGGTGCGCCAGGTAGACACAGAAGCGCTTCAGGACCAGCTCCAGTTCCAACACTAGCGGGTTGTCTTCATTTATCAGCATCTGTTGTTGTGGTTCACTGGGTGACAGCTTGTCTGCACCATATTTGATCAGTAGGTCATTGATTTCCATGCGACTCGTATCCCAGAAGCAGCTCAGGTCATTCAGCGCCACTGATGTACCTGAGCCCGCATCACTACCTCTAGAGCTCTTGAAATCTTCCTTGTCCTCCCTGAGCAACAGCGTGCGGGGATGCTGGAAACCTGGAAAATCCTCGGCGACCACGTGAATTGCCTGGTTCACAAAGAAGAACTCGCTCAAGAACCAGTGTGGAACTCTCCTATTTCCCGCCAATCGTTGTATCGACTGGCTCATCTGGTGTTCACCCGAGCGCTTTGCTGCGATGCGCCACGAGAAGCCCAGGAACTCGCGAATACCCTGTAGTGAACACCAGAAGTGTTGATTCAGCGACGTTTGTATCAGTTCTGAGGAGGCACTGAGGCTCTGGCTGACGCTCTCAGTCAGCAGCTTCGCTCGTTTGCGAACAAACACGTTCGGGTCGTTCTCACAGAGAGACAGGCTCTGTCTCGAGTGAACGAGCCATAGATCCTTCAGTCTCGTCAGCATCTTGAGCTTCACGTCATCCTGAGTGGACTGCCACTGCTGGTTCAGCACTGTGGTCGTCGAGTCCACTTGAAAATTTCGGTTCCCCAGCCAGTCCAGTCTCGAGAGCGCTTCGTAGAACTCGTCAAAGTGAATCTCCCTGGCACTTTGACCTGAGAGCTCGAGGATCTCAACAAAGAGCTGATCCACGTCGACTGTCAGAATGTCGCTCACAATCCCACTCTCGACCAGGAACTGGCGAAGCAGAGCGCGTGTGAGCCCCACGAGGTACTTGCTGTCGTTGGGACCGCGGTCGTGGTCTCGTTTCTTCTTCTTACTGGGCTTCTTCTTGGCTGGGGACTTTGGTGTTGGCTTGCTCTTGGCACTAGAAGGCCGCTTCCCTTTCGAGGCAGCGACTTCAGCGAGCTCTTTGGCCCTTAGTTGCCAAGCGACCTGCTCGGTTTCAAGGCGCTGCGCGAGCATGGTGAAGAGCTCGCGCATCAGCTTCTTGCGCCACGTGAGCTGGTGGGCAAACATTTCCATGATGAGAACGAGAAACACCTCGACCGCGAGCTTCTTCTCGTCACCAGTTGGGTGGAAGAACGGTCCCAGGCGTATTCGGAGCTCCTCATCGGACGGTGACACGGAGAACTGAGCGATCAGCGCATTCAACGCCTCGAGTGTGAGTGGCGCACCATTATTCACCGCGACAGCACTGCGAAAGCACTCGCTCGCGTGATCGAGAAGCGACTGCTGCTGGCTCGGTTGGTTCCCAGAGCAGTGTGCGCTGGGCTTCGCTGCTGGCCGCAGATCTTCTTCGTCCACTCGACTCTTGCGCTTTTTTCGAGGTGATGATGCTGGTGACGGTGAGCCATTTCCGACCTGGTCCTTCTTACTTGGACGAGTTGATGAGGTTGCGAGCGCTCGTGTGCTGCCACCGGACTTGCTATTCGCAGACTTTGTGGTTGACCTTGGTGCGGCAGTGCGCTTCAGAGCTCTGACGTGGAACAGGCGGTAGATGACACGTGTGAGGAACGTTGCCTTGAGCAGACAGATGTACGGTAGACAAGCCGCGTCGCTGTCTTCTGTTGGTCTTGAGGCCATTCCTGTTAAGTTCGCAAGCGGCGTCTCGTACGAGACGCCGATCTTGGTGTCGTCGATGACCTGGAGCACCCAGAGAAAGAAGCACAACTCCTCACGAGAGCGAGTCTCCTCCAGAAACTCACAGAAGGTCCGCACATCCCCTGCTTCACAGCGCACTTGGTGAAGGCATTTCACAAACTTCGTAGCATTCATGAACGCATTCCCGTCGTCTTCAGCTGACCTACTGGGTTTGCGCTCCAGGAAGAACTGGAGCACGACGGATGCGAGCGAGGCTTTCGGCCGAGAAGCTAGGCTCACGGTCCCGAAGCACCTGGGCGAAGCCAGTGCGTTGGCTTCTTCGAGCATCAGGAAGCGCTGGTAGAAGAACCAGATGAGCTGTCGGCATACAATGACCACGTCTCGTCTCTCCTCGGGTGAGTTGCCATCGCCTTGACTGGTGATTGCAGATTTCTTCTTCTTCTTGGCTGCTGTAGCGGTAGTTGAACTATCACCTTGGGCTCCTGATGTAGCTGCCAGTGGTGGAGGAGGGTTTATTGTAGGCACGTTGCCCTGCCGTCGAACCTTCGACTGAGCCTGAGCCACTGCTACTTGCTTCTCACTCATCAGAAGACCTGATAGAAACTGTTTCTGCTGAGCAAAAGACTGAGAGGTATCGTCGGTGGTGACCTCTGGCTGCTGGTGTTTCTTCCGAGAGACTGGCTCCTGCTGATTCGGGAGTAGTCCAAGTACGTGATGAAACCAGTTCGCTCTAGATGACTCATCACCTCCGTCATTGGTGGCCAAGACATCCGCACTTGAGTGCTCTTTTCGCTTTGAAGATGATGGTGGCGTTAAATTGGCGCTACTTTGCCTGAGGAGCAAGCCAGTAAAGGTGTCCGTAGCTCCAGCTCTAGGGATAATCGTTGGCGGCTTCGATGGCGAGTCTGGCACAACCACTAATGGAGGTGGAGCCGCGGAACCTAAAGTCACACTCACACTGCCATGCCGTTGAAACTGGGCCATTGAATTCGATGAACTGTTGCGTCGCTCAAGTGCCTGGAGACTGGTAGTGTCAGTAGCACTCAAGGCCTTCGTATCACCCTGAGCCGGGCCAGCGATGGCTCCATTGGCCAAGAGCGACTGGATCTTCATCGACTGGTCGATCTGGTTCTCACGCAGCGACACGTTCTCGATCTCCAGGTTCTTCACGCGGCGCTTCTCGCTCTGCAGCTGGTTGCGCAGACTCGTAAGCTCCTGGTCCTTGAACATGGCGTTCGAGAGCTCAGTGATGCGGCTCTTCTGCACATCGTGCTCTCTGTGGCACAGGCGGATCTCTTGCTTGGCCATCTCCAGCAGCCGCGCAAATTCGTCGCACTGTGCGCGGAGCTGCTCGAGCTGGTCGTCCACATCAGGTGGACACTCTGTCGTGGCTGTGGATGGAAAGTTGGCTGCTGCCGCTGCGACTGGGAAGAGACTCGCCATACGCTCCTGGTTCTCTTCCTTTGTGAGCTCACCAGCGCTTTTTGCGTCACTGCCAGGTGTGACACCAAAACTATTGTTGTTGCTGCTGTTCCGGGCGAACCCGAGCACTGAGATGTTGTTCTGCGAGTAAAAGTCCCGCAAGTCGCTCATCTCAGTCTGCAATTGGGTGCTCAACAGCTTGAGCTCGGCCATTTCGAGCTCGTCACGCTTGATCTGCTCGTTGAGCCCGTCGATCTCGCTCAGAAAGGTTGAGCGCACGAACTGGTCCAGTCGGCTCATGCGCGCAACGATCTCCACGATGAACTCCTGCATGTACTGGAGCTCCTTGTCGTCCTGTAGCACTCTGTTGTTGCTGTTATTGTTTTCCACTGAGCTCTCTGATGGAGCTTCAACTGGTGTTGAGAGCATTGATGAGACCTGGCTGATCGCGAACTGGAAGAGCTCGAGCAGCTGGCGCGCCGCCCCACGAGCGATGGCTTCGTCGTGCTTTTCCTCCTGCACTTGGCTCCCAATGGAGAGCAGTAGGTTGTCCACGGAGCAACAGATGCGCAACATGCGGCTGTGATGACGCTCGGGCGACTGAGGCTGCTGGTCGTTGTTGAGCCCTCCCGGTTGTCCTTGTTGATCTTCGTCGTCGCTGACCCATTCCGACATGAGACTCGCGCAGCTAAGGCTGTTCTGCAACGGCCGCAGCAGGTCAAAGAAGTGGACAGCAGTGTCCTCCTTCGGTGGACTATTATCTGTCGACTCTTCCGCGTTACCAGCTGGTGTTGAGGTCGCCGTAGCTGTTGTGGACGAGGATGAACCGGCACTGGTGTCCTTGAGGACACTCCGGGTGGACATTTTCAGCATGAACTGCTGCGCCTGCAGAGTTTGCACATTGTACGACTGGCTCGAGTACTTCAGCTCGCTGGAGGGCGATGATAACACAGTCGGTGACATCTTCAAGTTCATGGGCGTTCGACTGCTGGGACTACCGGAGCCATTGGCTGGCACCTTGCTGGGGGATACACTACCACCACCACCACCGTCAGTTAGTCCACCCACGCGATGCGCCAGCTTCACACCACTCTTGGCGCTAAGCGACAACTGCGACGGACTCGTCACGAGCGCAAACTGGCTGCGCAGTCGCGACACGGACTGCCGGAGCTTGAGCGGCAGCCTGGCCTTCGGACTAGCAGGCTGTTGCGTACTCGAGCCAGTACCACTGCTGACACTGGTCTCGACCGTCTCTATTGCTGCTGACGCGATCCCTGGAGCGGTGCCAATGGCCAGCATGGTGCTGTTGGACACCGTGAAGCGCGCATTCGTGCTCGTCTTCTTGATCATCGCCAGGATGGACGACGCGTTCTGTGCCGAGACCTGTTGAGACGCGGAGCGCGCCTTTGAGGAGCTCGGTACTGCTGCTGGTGACGACGACGGCGAAGAGGGCGTCGCGGAGGAGGTGGTTCGGGTGAAGCCCACGCGGTACTTTGCCGCTGAAGAGGGCGACGGGCTCCGCGTGCTGCCATTGCTACCGCCGTTATTTGAAGAAGCTGCGGCCGTCAGTCTAGAGCCTGCGAGTCTGTTGCTCGGCGACGTCTGCAGAGCCGCGCTCGCGGGGAACTCGATGTCTTTGGGCATGATGGGCACAGCGTTCAAGTGTCAGCGGCTCGCTCGCTCGCTCGCTCACACAGGGCGAGACCAGTTAGTTCTCCATCGAAACGACGGGCATCGCTCCATTGCCCAAAATGGCTTCGGTTCACAGCCAGATTTGCAAAAAGAGAACTGCGCGTAGCCACAATAGTAGCCCAGCCTAACATACGAGAACATAGGAATAGGCAACCAGGTCCCATGGCGATCCGCTTCGTGCGCGGGGCCGTGGTGCACGCGCCCGCGCGCGGCTCGCTCGAACTCTTCATCGACGCGTTCATGAGCATCGACGCCACCACGGGTCGCATCGATACGTTCCACTGTGAGATCCAGCCGCAGGACGTCCTGCTGCTCCAACAGGCGCCCACAGATGAAGTGCTCATTCTCCAACAGCACCAGTTCCTCATGCCGGGCTTCGTCGACACGCACGTGCACGCACCGCAGTACCCGTTCATGGGCACGGGCACGGACACACCGCTCATGCAGTGGCTCACAAAGTACACCTTCCCCGTCGAGCAGGCGTTCGCGGACCTCGCGTTCGCGCGCACGTGGTACACCAAGCTGCTCGACCGCATGCTCGCCGAGGGCATCACGACCGCGCAGTACTTTGCGACGATCCACGTGGACGCGACCAAGCTGCTGGCGGATCTGGTCGAAGTACGCGGCCAGCGCGGCTTTGTGGGGCTTGTGTCCATGGACCGCAACGCGCCCGAGACGTACGTGTCGTCCAGTGCGCAGCAGGCGCTCGACGACGCCAAGCGCTTCGTCGAGTACACGTTGCGTAAGCGCAACGAGCTGGTGCGGCCCGTGCTCACGCCGCGCTTCATCCCGACGTGCTCACTCGAGTTGCTGCGTGGTCTGGGCGACTTGGCCGCGCAGTATGAATGCGAAGGCGGGCTGCACATCCAGTCGCATGCGGCTGAGTCTCTCGACGAAGAAGCGTTCGTCGAGTCACTGCACCCGGGCCAGCGCGACACGGAGATCCTGAACGACGCCAGACTACTCACTAAGCGCGCATGTATGGCGCACTGTGTGCACCTGACTGACGACGAGCTGAGCGTGTTCCAAGAGACGGGGACGTCCATCGCGCACTGTCCGCTCTCCAACTTCTTCTTCGCCAACGGCTTCCTGAATCTCCAGAAGGCGCTCGACAGGGGCGTCGCAGTCGGACTCGGAACGGACATCGCCGGCGGGTACTCGCCCAGCATGCTGCGCGCGATCCAGACGTGCGTACTCACGACCAAGGCGCTCGAGATTCAGAATACTGCACTGTCGTCCAGTCAGTTCACTGAGCAGCAGCAGTTTGACTACAAGGACGCCTTTTGGGTGGCGACCATGGGCGGCGCCGCGGCGCTCGGCATCGAGAACGACACCGGGAGCTTCGCCGAGGGCAAGTGCTTTGACGCGATCCTCGTGGACGTGGACGCGAGCGGCAGCACTTTGGACTTTTCGGACCGCGACTCGCGACTGGACATCTTCCAGAAGCTCATTCACAATGGCGACAGCCGCAACTTTGTCAAAGTCTTCGTGAAAGGCCGCGTCGTACACCCGCAGACGACCAGAGCGTGAAGAAAGAGGTCATGCAAAATATTCAGCTAACAACGAAGGAAGTCAACAACTCTCATGGCAGGTACCACCATCCAATCGCTTTTCATCTCAACTGCTAGTGACGCCATTTATGGAAAGCGCCTCCGAATTCATTCGTTGGTGTTGCTTTCAAAATCAGGTGAAGGGATTTGATTCGCGAAAGAGAGACCAGCGGAGACCCAACTTACCACCGTTGAATTTGCAAGAGGTAGCTGGGAAGAGGGCTCGCGTTTGTTTTCCTCTCAACCGCCACATATAACACGCCACCCAATTTGCTTCAGTTTGCGATTTGCGCCGCCGCAGAGAAGCCTCAAAGCTCGCTGCTGCTGAGGCCAAATCCCGACAAACACGAGCAAGAAAGCGACGAAAAGGGGATGCGCTACACGTACGAAGAGAAGTCCAAGGCAATCAGCGATACGTGCTTCTGTCTCCTGAGTCTACGCGTTGAAGTGCAGAATGACGTGGAGGTCGTCAAGTCCGTGCTGGAGGAGCTCGAGGTCATGCGTCTGAGCTGCTCGCTGGGCATGTTGTCGTCATTGAACATGAAGGACTTCAAATACAACTTGCTTGAGGCGAAGGAGTTTGACGACGACTTTGCGCGCTTCCTGCGCAATGATGTTTTCAAGAAGAGTTTCAGCAGCAACACCAAGCTCCGCGATCGCAGCCAAAATGGCTTTGAAGATGAGACGATGGACGGTGACGAGAGTGAAGAGCACGCGGACGACGTGAAGGTAATGTCGCTCTTCGGCAAGCAGGGCGAGGTCAAGAAGGAGCTTGTGCGCCTGGGCTGTTGGTCGGACGAGTGCGAAGCGAACCTCCGCTCGCAGGATCAGGGCATCTACTGTGTCCCGATGGCGCCTGTTGCTCAAGATGACGGCTCATCTGGCGATCACAAACGCGTCCTGGTGCTGTTCATGTGGCTCCAGGATCATTTGTTCCAGCCCGAGCGACTTCGCGATACTGCGACCTATATCCTGCGCTTCCTGACGTGCCTCAGCCCCAACATTGTCTGTTGTCTATCAGCAGCGGACGTTGCAAGCGTTCAGAATATTGTTGCCAGTCTGACGTCGGGCAAGGCACAAGCGTTCAAGTCGTACTCGGTCGCGTTCCGCGTGGAGAAGCAGGAGACTGAGAAGGACGAAGTGCGCTATGAGCACGTGAAAAACATTTCGTTGTGCGCCGCACAAACGGCAGCAACGGAAACCAACCGCCGCATCATCAAAGGCAGCTTTCCTGGGGTGATTGCAATCACGCCGGCACCTGCAACGACGCGAACGGAACAGAAGAAGGCGGAGTTTGAAAGTGTCGAAGAGTTCGCGTGTTGGATGGACATGCACGCTGGAAAGCACAAACTACACGTGGACTATCCTCTCTGGGGCCTCGAAGACTACGAGTTCTGCCACCGGTTCCTGAATGCGCTTAACAAATTGCCCGAAGCGGACTTTGAGCGAATCGAAGACATGTTTGTACGGAGCACTATGGACGTGGAGGAACGCAGCAAGGAGGAGGTGGGACTGCTCGTGGAAGAGCAGCGCGCACTGCTGCTGAGCATCACTGACACACTGTTTAGCGTGGATTTGCTGTTGAACTCAACTGAGGTTAAGAATGCTGCAGCGGGGTTCAACCGTTGTATCGTAAAGCTCAAAGAGGACACGGAGTTGTGGTCGCAGCTTGACTCCGAAGCCCAAATCGCGCTCTATCTTCCAGTGCGTCTACAAAACAACATGAAGCGCTTCTTTGGCCTGTTCAACGAGAAAATGAACAATGAGCTGGACGATCTTCTCGGGCGGATTGTTACCTCGCCAGGGAATGAGCTGCTTCGTGGTTATGATCCAGAGCAACGTGGTATACTCATGTCCATTGGAAGCGCAGTACTTAGGTGGTTGAAAACGAAGAAAGACGACGAAGCGATCTCTGACGACTTTCGCAACCGTATGGGGCCCGCACTTGACCAGATGAAGCACATATGGTGGGAGGCCGTCGAGAAGGCATTTGAAGTGATTCGCGCCTCGCGCTGGAAGAAATGGGCGGCGCAGAACATCGTGTCACTCCGCCAGTCTTGCGACGAAGACCGTCGCAAAGCTGTCTTGAGCGCGTTTGCAGTGGCCAACAATGCGTGGAAACTTGAGACCGAGAGCGAACTGAACCTGCGCGTCGATGTGCGCATGCGTATGGAGAAACTCTTCTGCAACGTGAGGGAAGATGTGTGGGAGCCACCCACGGAGCAGCTGGAAGTGTTCAAGATCAACTTGGACGCTGCTACTGAGGCTGGAATTGGGCTACGGTCGCTTGGCGTCTTCCCACTCAAGAAGGACACGGAGGTGCTCGCGGTGTACGCGGTCCAGACGCATTCCGTGCTCGTTGTCTCAACGACGGTGGACAGCGTCACCATTGAGCGCGTGCAGTTTCCGGTCCGGCAGTCCGGCTACGGCAAAAGCCGTAGCACGAGCCGGCTTGTCAAGCACTTCGGACGCAAAGTGACACTCTGCGACTTTCTCATGACTGAACGGCTCATTGCGTTTGTGGGCGAGAGTGACGATGTCAGTCTCTACAAGTTCAACGAGTCATTCACGTCGATGGAAGTGACGCGCAATTTGAATCTGCGCGTGCAGACGTCGCTTGTGATGCCTGTGACCGACATGTTGTTGCTGGAGAATGGGATTTTCCTTCGCGACCACACGCGAGCGGCGCAATTGATCAACATGAGAAGCCAGCAGACGTCACGCAAGACGACGCAGTTGAATCGCGAGGCTGGCAGTGAGACTTCTGGTCAAGTGTGGAATAGCCCAGCATTTCCATTGGCGGAAGGACTTGTGATCGCGAGTCTGTCACTGACGAAAGACGAAACCGGTGCGTTCCATGGCGAGCTGTCGGCGATCTCGAGCGAAGATCACCGCAAGATCCCAGTCAAGCTCTCGGACGCGCGTGAGATGCAGTGGCTCTCGGACGTGGGTGTGTTTGTTCAGTCGTTTGGCTCGCATTTGCTTGTCACCGATCCGATCCTCGACCAGATTCAAATCTTTGATGTGCGCGTGACTGTGCGCAGCGATTCATTTCGCATCTGCCACTCGGGCGGCAAGAACAGCGCGCGAGTCGGTGGACGCAGCAAAGCTGGAGGCGCTGGTGACGACCCAGAGAAGCTCGAGCACTGGCTGTGGGCGTTCTTCCACGTTTTTGAGAAGTTTCCCGCTGAAGGCTTGCTCTTTAGTAATGGTGCGACAACCAGTAAGGATGGCTTTCGACTTCGACAACCAGGCAGTAGCAACACAGCGCTGCTGCACGTAAAGATCGTGTGTCCAAGTGGATCGACACCATCGAATGAGCTCTACGAAGTCTTTCGCGTGTACTTTGCAAGCATCATGGACCACCTATCGAAGCTCAACAAGCCTCTGGGAGGCATGGATCTCACGAACAACATGGTGGTCGTCGCGTACAGAGGATTGGGCAAAGAGCGGCTGGCTGAGGAACTTGTGAAGCTCCACGCGCGTTCGATCACGTCGTTCCTGCAGGACGTGATCACATTCGTCCCGATCCAGATCTGCCGCGCAGAGTCCAACATGTTGACGGTCATGGCCGATGGACAGGACACGTCGAGTCACGTGGAGAGCCTGGAGTCGTCGCGGCAGCTGCAGTCGGCGGACATTGCTCGCTCGATTCGCTTTGGATTGCTGAGTCCGTTGCTGGAGTCGTGGCGTGGGCGGTGCATTGTGATTACTTCAATGGGCAAGCAGTCGACGGGCAAGAGCTACTTTCTGAACCACCTGACAGGCTCGTCATTTGCGATCGCTGGTGCGCGCTGCACGGATGGCGCCTGGATGACTGTACGCGTGCTCCCAGATGACGTGCTGCTTGTGGTCCTGGACTTTGAAGGACTCGGCTCGTTTGAGCGCACGGAGCAAGAAGACGTGTTCCTGTCGGTACTGAACGCTGCGATATCGATGTTCACGATCTTCCGGATGGAAATGCGCTTTGACAAGGAGATCGACGAGCTCTTCACCAAGTTCCAGAAGGGCATCCAGCTCATCAAGCACGATCCGCGGCTGTTCCGCGGGATCCTGTACATGGGCGTGAAGGATGTGAATCCGAATGATCAGGAGGGTGTCGTCGGCGAGTTCGTCGCCAAGTTCGAGAAACTTGTGACGACGAACAAGGAGCACAATTTCCTTTGTGATATGTATCAGGGTCAGCTGAAGATCAACTGCTCACCACCGCTGGGTACGAAGGGTTACTACGACTCGCTCGAGGACGCACAGAGCTTCATTCAGGATCACCTCTGTGGTGATGCCGCCATGGGGTTCCCGAGTGGAAAAGCGTTCTTGGACTGCATTCGACTGGTGCTGGCGAAGATCTCGATCCTCGACTGGACGTCCCTGGATGATAGTAACCAGAAGCTTCAGCTCTCGGAGGTGCGGTCAAAGCTCCCAGGCCTCATCCGCACGGGCTGCCTGATCCCGAGCGACCACGTGGGTGACGCGAAGCCCATTAACAAGTACCTGAAGGACGACGTACTAACAAGTGCGACTGAGATCACGCTCGAGCGCATGTGTCGCGAGTTTCCAGAGATGGCGGACAAGTGGAAGCTGCTGGACAGTGGCGTCGTGGCTTTGGATTGCATTCGCGATCGCGACATTGACTTTGGCCTTGACGTGACGAAGATTGGTGGTGACAACGACAGCGGACTGCGAGCGATTGGTGAGTCGCTCTTGCGCCTGTTTCACGTGTTTGTGAATCACTCGTCGCTGCAGATGAATGGGAAGATGAGCGCCAAGGTGCAGACTTCGTTCGACGCGTTCCTGGTGTTTGTCGTGCGTCGCCGCAAGTTGCGCATCTTATTGTGGACCAAGTCGCTGCTTGGTGAACAGTTCCCTGACGACTGGCAGAGCATTGAGTCGCAGTTCCTTGGCCGCTTGCAAATGCTGATGAACCGCTGCTCGCACAGCTGTGCGCACTGTCAGCTCGGCTGCATGCACTCGGCGGTGCACACGGTGTCGATCGAACACGACTGCGGGTCCAGCCACAAGTGTGAGGGCCGCTGTGAGTACTGTGAAGCTGCTGGCGGTGAGGGCAAGACGCCGCTGTGCTCCAAGCCAGCAGGTCACAAGGGCAAGTGCGAGTGCGTGGACGGTGACCACACGTGCGGCCGAGAGTGCTGCATGGTGCGCGCTGTGAACTGTGGACAGCGCTGCGTCGAGACGATTGGCCACGAGGGCATGCACCACTGCTCTGTGGAAATCCATCGCTGTGGCTTGGCCTGCTCAGCGAAGAACTGCCCGGGCATGTGCATCCTGAGCATTGCGACGCCGCATTCGGCGCACAAGTGTGAGCAGACGGCGTGCATTGAGAAGTGCTCGATGGATGGCTGCGACAAGCTCTGTGGCCACACGGACCACTTTCATGGCCAGACGGATCTCGCGGTGACGTTTTCTGTGGAAAACATGGCGACGGGCAAGGGCGACAGTGTGTTCGATGCTGAGTCCCAGACGCCGACAATTCACATGTGCGCGGACTCGCACCCGTGCCACGCTGTGTGTGACGAGAAAGGCAACTGCTGCGTCGAGGTGTTCCACAAGGAGTCGGTCAAGACGTTCATTGGTGCGCGCGGCAAGTTCAAGTACAAGTTTCAAGAGATGAACGGCTTTCGCAAGAAGTGCGCGGCGGTGCTCGCGTCAGGACAGCAAACCCACTCGGGTCCACACACGTGCGTCAGTGGCAACAACGCGAGCCACGAAGACCAAGACGATGAGCATGATGACGAAGATCTCGAGACCGCCGCTGCTGAAGAAGAAACCAAGACGAGCGAGCCTGAGGATCAAGGTGGCCGCATTTTGCACTACTGCGAGGCACGTTGTCCGTGCTGCAGCTACTTTTGCCGCAAGGAGCACGGTCACTTCGGTATGCACGACACGTCGCACGGCAACATGAGGAACACGTACTTCCTCGCAGACACGGGCGACATTGATGTGGAGGAACGCAAGTACAAGGCCGGCGAGAGCGGCAATGCCGAAATGTGCAACTTGTACTGCTCGAAGATGGGCCGCGGACATGTGCACTACCTGGACTGCGAGCAGAGCAGTGCGGCGAACTGCGTGTACGTCGGCGACAGCAAGGATCAGCGCCGCCACTGCACGCGCGCGTTGGAGCCCAAGCCCAAGCACGAGATCGACGAGCTCCTACACGACCAGTTTTGGAGGACGCTCGGCTGGGAAGACCCATGCACGTCAGCCGACGAGCGCGAGAAGTTTGGCAAGTGCGCCTATGAGTGTGACGCGCCCGAGCACAGCGAGAAGAAGTCATTTTGCGTGCTGCCAGCGTGGCACAAGCCCGAGAAGAAGCCCGCGCAGAGCGATGGGTTCTCGTACGTTGGCGGCCACCGCTTCGAGTGCTCGCACTTGGTGGACAGTGGCAAGATGCACCACGTATTCGTGCTCGACTGCTCGGGTTCGATGTGCGGCTTGCCCTGGGATCAGCTCATGGCCGCCTACCGTGAGTATCTGCACAACCGCGTGGGCGAGGGCGCGTCGCTGGACTTGGTCTCGGTTGTGACGTTTGACAATTACGGGAAGATTGAGTATGAGGCCCAGAACATCACGACGATGCTCCAGGCGCAGGTGCCGTACCGCGGCGGTGGCACGATGTACTCGGCGGGCTTGCGGTCGGCGAACGAGGTGCTCTCGCGTACGAACTTTGAGACGTACAAGCCTGTGTTGGTGTTCTTTTCGGACGGGCAGCCGAGCGATCCCATGCAGGGTGAGGAGCTCGCGGCCCACATCAAACAGAGCTACGCTAAGTACGGCCTCGAGGCGTTCTCGGTCGGTTATGGCACCGTGAACCTCAAGATGTTGGAGCGCGTCGCGGAGAAGCTCGGCGGCTCGTACCACGAGGTGCTGCTGGGCAACGAGCTCAAGACGACGTTCCACACGATCTCGGCGTCGCTGAGCACGCGCGCGGGACTCGCACTCACGAAGCCGCTGCACGAGTGCACGTGTCCGATCTGTCAACGCGACATGGCAGCCGAGGAGGTGGTGAAACTGCATCCGTGCTGTCACGCGCTGCACAAGTCGTGCAAGAAGGAATTGATCGAGTCGATGGCGCGCAGCGGTGAGCCAGTGACGTGTCCGATCTGCCGCAAGTGTGTGAAGGTGTGATGCTGGCGAGATGTCGAGTGGTTGACTTTACGAGTGGCGGAGTGGAGTGGCTGCGGAAGGGCGTATGGACGAGTGGAGTGGAGCGGTTTGCGTATGAGTTGCATATGGTGACCATAGCGCTGTTTGTAGTAAGTAGTGTGGTGAAGACAAGTGAGAGAGCTAGGAGTCGAGACGAGCTCAGTGGAGGGCAGGATGGATCCTCTTTGTGCGTGAGTAGCAACATCGTGTTGCCATTGTTGTCAGTTGTAAATGGTTGGTTGAGAGGATGCCTTCTGGGACGTCTCTAATAGGAGCCCAGCGAAGTTTACAAGTCGCAGGATCCCAATTCCTAGCCTAGCCTGGAGACGAAGCCGCGGTTGAGCAAGTGGTCGTGTGGTGGCGGCGTCACTTCACGTTACTTTTTGGGTTGAAAGTGCCGTAACAGGCCATCGACTCAGATGTCTTGCCCTGTAGCAGCCTGTACAGTCATCTAAACGATAAAACACTTTTCATTATATTAGTATCTCATTTAGATCAAATATATAGAAGATAAACTATGAAAAGATAGGTGTAAAGGGAAAACTATCCTTTATATAGTGAATATATCTCATCTACTCATTTCCAAAGGTTCAGACAGACCTGAAACCAAGAGAGAAGCTGCGCGAACTGTTCTCCCTGGTCCACAACGAAAGCAACGGCGCCAAGCAACGTCCACAAGCTCGACGTCCGCTCTTCTCCTGCTCATTGACTGCACGCGTCCACGCGTCTGTCTGCATCTGTACACTTGCTTTACATACACACAGCAGCATGGGCATCCGCGGCCTCACGACGTACTGCGTGCAAAACGAGGCGTCCACTTCGACGCACTGCGAGGAGCTACGGGACGTGACGCTGGCCGTGGACTTTGTCGGATTCCTCTACGACGTCTGCGAGCTGCTCTTCTCGCACGTGCAGGAAGAGGAGCAGCACGAGTCTAAGAGAGCGGGGCTCTCGCCGCAGGCGTGGCTGCTGCTCGGCGGCTGCCCCGACCGGCTTGAGAGTCACTTGGAGCGTTGGCTCAAGATGCTGCGCGAGGCAAAGATCGCGCTTGTGTTCGTCACGGACCCGCCACAGTGCTTTGGTGGTGAGGACCACCGCAAGGGCTACTGCCTACAGGACCGTGCGCTGCAGAAGACCGACCGCATCCACCAGCTCGCCGATGCGCTCTTTGAGGAGACCGCCACCGCCGCTGCTGATGTATCAATCCCAGCCACAACACTTGAGAGCGCCTTGCCGACATTAGAAGACCGCAATAAACCGCTCGCGCCGCAGCTGCGCCTCGCAGAGGGTAACCGCGAGCGCACAGCCAAGCTGCTGCAGCAGACGAACGGCTGCTTCCCGTTTGCGCGCGAGAAGCTGCGCGCCGTGCTCAAGAAGCACGGCATCACGGTCAAGACGGCGAAGCGCGAGGCCGATGAGGAACTCGCGGATCTTGTACGCACGCAGCAAGCGTTTGCCGTGCTAGGCCGCGACTCGGACTTCCTCTGCATGCGCGGCATCCGGTACATCCCGTTCGCCAAGCTCAACGTGAACGAGGCCACGGGAATCATCAGTGCGCGCGTGTTCACACCCGACCTCGTCGCGGCGTCTTTAGGATTGCAAGTGAACCAACTCGTGGACCTGGCGCTGCTCTGCTCGAACGACCTGACGCCGCTGCTGGACGTGGAGTTCAACATGGCGAAGAAACTCAACTTCCCCATCCAGCGCGTACTTAACGAGAGCACGAGCTCACTCTTCCCCAAGGACGCGGCCAAGTGGATCGCGCGCCAGCTGCCCGTGCTCGAGAACCCCGTGCTGATGCAGATTGAGGCCGAGACACCCGGCTTTCTGCGCTCGCTGTACGAGATCTACCGCTTCTACGGCCACTCGGCGGCCTTTCTCCAGCGGTTCCCCATGAAGATCGAGCCGTCGATGCCCGATAACAAGCTCAAAACATACCGGAAGCTGCTGGACCGGTTCGAGTTCCCGCCGTCGGCCATTGATGTGCTCGAGACCCAGTCGCGCAGTCTCAGCAACTGCTTCGACCCGCTGCTCGTCAAGGGCAAGTCCATCTCAGGTTTGCTGGCCGAGGTGCGCTACCTGGCGTACTATGGACTCAATGTGCTCACAGTGCGCGAAGTGGACGCCGGTGACCGACACGACTGCATTGTGGTTCTCAAGAGGCCGGACTTTCTTAACGCGTTCCACTCGATCCCGCACCACGCACGCTCGGCTAAATTGGTGGACCGCGTGCTTCGCGATCTAGTAGTCCACTTGCTGTATCGCCAACAGCCGAAGAGCGACACCAGTGACGTGCTCAGTCTCTGTGGCTCCATGGGGAAGCACAGCAAGCAGGATTCTGACATCAAGACAATCGCCTACGCGTTGCTCGCGCTCACAAAGTATGATGCTTCGTATTTGTCTGAGTGTCAGCTGCTGACCCACTGGCGAACAGACATCTTGCTGCTCACGTCGCTGCTGTGTATTAATACCAAGTCACAGAGAGCGGCGTCTTCATTGAAGAGCTCCTCGAGCACGGAGATCAAGGAGCAGGCGATGGAATGGAGCGTGTTCACGGCCGTGACCGTGTACTTGGAGACGCTCAAGCACTTCTACCAGCTGCGCGTGATCTTAGGAGAGAAGCAGCCGGCGACTTCGGGTTGTGCAACGTTCTTCTCGTCCGACGTGTTTATCAAGGTCTGCGATTCACTCAGTGACGGACGAGGCGTCCAGACGGCGTGGAGTGGCGTTGGTGCAGCGACTGATGTTCTATCGAAAGCGCAGGTGAACAAGGTTGTTCAGCACTTCAGTGACGAGCTCGTGGGCACAGAGAAGGCGTTCTTGAGCAAGTTTTTGCAGATCCGCACGGCACTCAAGCTTCTCAAGAAGCATCTGCCAGCGCCACTGCCACGAGTACCAGTCAGTGGTGTCAATGGTGAACGTAATGGGACAATGGTAGACAACCTGTCCACCCAACTTGGACACTTGCAGATCAATGGCGACCAAAAGACGACAATGAAGATGAAGGTGGAGACTACCACCCTTGTTGTTAACGGGAAGCCGCCGCTGAGTGTGGTTGTACCAAGCCCTCTGAGCTCTACTTTGAATGGGAAAGCGTCGAGCATGATTTCAACACCAAGTCCGTCAAAGAAAGCGCTGAAGAAGGTAGCAAAGGCGGCCCAGCTGGCAACGCAGAATGGGTTTAGTAATGGCACAAACCCAGCACCACCGCCGCCACTTCCAACGCAACCTCCACTACCATCACCTCTGATACCTCCAATGCCACCAATGACTGCTCAGTCACCAGCTTCGTCAGTCAAGAGCTCCAAGTCTGCGAAGAAGAAGGCGGCAAAGATGCTGAAGGGTTTAACCCCCGCAGTGGTCGCCAAGCGTCTTGGACCCAACAAGCAGGGGAATGCGCGCAATGGCTCGTTGGCCCTGAACCCATCGTCGTCAGAATTTGTATCTCAGTCAGGTGTGATTGATACTATTGCTCCGGTGGTGACGAAAAGGGAAATCCAGGGCCTGCAGGGACTCATGGAGACGTTGCCCGTGTTTCAGCACCGCCACGAGATCCTGGACAACGTCGCGAGCAACCAGATCACGATCATCCAGGGCGAGACGGGCTGCGGCAAGAGCACGTCGGTGCCGCAGTTTTTGCTGGACGACGCGCTGCGTGGTTCACCGTCCGAGCGGCCGGTCAACATCTTTGTCACGCAGCCGCGGCGCATTGCGGCCATTGAGCTCGCGAACACGGTTGCGGGCATGCGTCAGGGCAACGAGTTCGACGAGGATGGCCAAGTGGGCAAGGTCATCGGCTACCGCATCGGCCAAAAGCAGGTGGTGTCGAGCAAGACCAAGATCACATACGTGACGACGGGCTACATGGTTGAGCGTTTGATCCACGACCCGGACGCGTTGCAGAAGATCACGCATTTGGTGCTTGACGAGGTGCACGAGCGCAGCATGGACGTCGATCTACTGTTGCTGTTGTTGCGACTGCAGCTGAGCAGCAATGAACATTTACGTCTGGTGATCATGTCGGCCACCATGGACGCAAAGGTGATCTTCAAGTACTTTGCGAACGCTTTGGCGACGCGCTTGGTGAAGAAGAAGCCACTGTTCGTGGGCTCCAAGCTCTTTCCCGTCGAGTACGTCTTCCTGGACGACCTGAGCTCCCGCTTCCCGAGTCTTATGACCCGCTGTCGCAAGGAGCTGATGTTCATGCAGGACAAGTTTCACGGTCTCTCCCAGGCTCGCATACGTGGCAATAGTGAGATGGCTGTGAAGGCTGTGTCCCCGATCCTCGAGAGGCAATTGCACATCATCCTGGAGCTCATCAAGATGTTGATCGTCTCGCACCAGCGGCAGCAGCAGTCGCAGTGCATCCTGGTCTTCCTGCCGGGTATCGGCAGCATCAACGCCATGTTTGAGTCCCTCACTCTGCTTGCAGAGACGACAACCAGTGAGCTCGTGCGTGTGTTCGTATTACACTCGGGCCTGGAGCTTGAGCACCAGCAAGAGGCTTTTAGGACCATCGATGAGCGGTCCACGAAGATCATTTTGTCGACCAACATCGCCGAGAGCAGTGTGACGATCCCGGACGTGACGCACGTGATCAACTGCGGCATTGAGAAGCAGATCGAGATGCCGAACGCGGGCAGCACGCACGCTGAGGTGCTTATGGACACGTGGTGCTCGCAGGCGTCGGCCAAGCAGCGCTCGGGCCGCGCGGGTCGCGTGATGCCCGGCACGGCCTTCCACCTCTTCTCGCAGGACTTTTACGAGGCCTGCATGCTCGAGTACTCGACGCCCGAGATGCTGCGCAAGCCGCTGGACCGCATCATCTTGCTTCTCAAGGGCAAGATGGACCAGTTCGGCACGCCCAGTGCATTGCTCACGAAGGCTCTGGACGCTCCGAACCTGCAGCACATTGAGGGAGCGTACAAGCTGCTCGCGCACTTTGACGCGATCGACTCGGCAAATGAGGTGAAGGCCAAGATGACGCCTTTCGGGGCGTTTGTGTGCCACCTGCCGCTCAGTCTCCACCTATGCAGACTCGTGATGACGGGCATGTACCTGGTGCAAAAGCCCGAGCCCAGCAATGCGTTGCCTGGATCCGAGTTAACAGCCGAGCCTGCCAATGGCAAGAAACCCAAGGAGGAATCCTGGCCGCTGCTGCTGAATGTGGTGATCCTCGCGGCCGTGCTGGGTGTGCCGGACCTGTTCCTGGCGCCCTCGTTCTACCACGCACACTCACCGACCAAGTACCTAAAGGAAATGAACGCGAACCTGCGCGCCAAGATGGACGCGGACGCGGGGAACTGGAGCGAACCGCTTAGTATCTGGCGCATGTACCTGGAACTGCTGGCGCACCACTCGCCCACGCGCAAAGTCAATCTCGGCGCGTTCTGCCACAGCAAGAGCATCTCCATGCGTCGCTATCAGTCGCTCAACTTTCTGATCTCGGACCTGTGCAATCGCCTCATCGCGTCCCAGAAGCCCAGCCACAACAACTCAAGTGAGAAGGACGCTGGTCCTAAAGTTGTGAGCGTTGGCTCGTTGTTGGACGCCAAGGCAGTCGAGATGCTCAAGCGTCTGGATGCCTACGCGAGCTCGCAGCGCGTGGACTTTTCGTTGCTGTCGTTCGCCAAGAGCGCGCTCTCGGGCATCAACAGAGAAGAGGACGTGCTCCGGTTTCTATTGGTGCACAACTACCACGAGCACCTGATCGGCGGCACGCTGGCCAAGCCCGCGAGCTTCAAGGACGACGACCTCGAGGGCCTGGACCGCATCGACCTCAAGGTCGCGGACGAGTCCTTTGGGTTCTTCTCCAAGATGAAGAATAAGCAGCGTGTCGAGATGTTCGACCAGCTCGCGAGCTCTGCCACGGACCCACTCAAGGAGTTCGCGGCCGTGGCCTACGACGGCAAGACCGTCTCACTGTACGCGCATGCGCCCAATGTTCAGCCGCAGGCTAAGGACAGCAGTAAGACTGAAGCTCAGACCGGGCCTGAGGGCTTTGAGGCGCAGCTGCCGCGCATGAGCTTCCCCGTGGCGCTGCTCTACTACGTGCGTGACCAGAAGTTCCCCGTGTTCTTCGGCGTGCGCAGTTCGCCAAACCCTAGTGACTACCAAGACCAAGTGAACGAAGAGACCAAGCTCCGGTTCAACGTGGGCAAAAGCAATGGCGCGTTGCTCACGTGGACGCAGCAGAAGGACAACGTCAAGGTGACACTGGGCGGCCGCAGCCTCTTCTCGCTACCCGTACGCCTGGCTACGGGTGACAATAAGGACAAGAAGCTGCTGGCCGTGTACATTGAGCGGCTCTTCACGGGCGACGAGACGCGCATGTTCTGCTCCAAGTGCACGCTGCTGCCACCCGACGCCGTCGCGTACTACCCGATGCTGCTACTTGTGAGCGCGCGCCGCCGAGCTAACATCTGGGTGTTCGTGAATGGCGCCGGTAGCGAGATGGTGACCATCCAGGTGGACGGCCAGGTGGCCATGCTACCGCCCAAGACGGGACTGAAGATTGAGATGCTCGACACGGTCAACACGGTGCGCCAGGCGCTCTCGGACGCGCTCAACAGCGTTTCTGGTGGGAAGCGCGTGAACGCCGCCGACCTACTCGCGCTCGCTGATGGTGACAGCAACTTTGTAGTGAAGGCAGCCAAGGGTAAGAAGGGAGGTGCGGCAGTGGACAAGTTCACGTGGCGCCAGCTGTGCATGGAGGAGCCGGACAAGCAGGCGCTGCAGGAGATGGAGGCGCAGGGTCTCGCCGTGCCGCGGTTCCCAAGACTCTATCTGGTGTAGACCAACGCCTTTAAAGTTAACTGAATTTATCGAAGATACTAATTTAGTATCCCACAACTTCCGCAAGTCATTTTTGCAGTTTAGACCTGTAATGCCAGCAAGTGCTGACAGAACTCCTCAATGAAGCCTTCGCCGATTGATGAACAAACGCTGTCCTTGACCACGCTCATAGCACCCCCACGTTCATGTGGACGATGTTCCTGGCTGTGCCGACCAGCATGTTGTGGTGCAAACCGCTCAACTTTCTTGTCATGCGCTGCAGAGCACGCAGGCTGATCGAGTCATAGCCGACGACAAAAGCTTTCAGATCGTACTTGGCAAAACTCTGTCGGATATGCGTCGCCAGCTCGTCGCCAAGCTTTGGGTCGTGCGGCTGGCCGTCCGAGAAGAACACGACCACGGGCTTGTAGATCTCAAAGTGGTTCCTCGACATTACCTCGCTGACTGAACGGAGCTCCGCAGAGAACGTTGTACCGCCCCCTCGATAAGGGATCAAAGCCTGCAGCATCGCCAAGTTGTCTTGCGCCTCGAACTCGATCTCCGTTGAGCTGGGAAATGTCACCACCAACACCAGATCGGGCGTCGGTTGTGAATAAACTCTCTGTACGCCGCCACGAGCTGCTCCCAAGGCCGTCCCGACATGGATCCGGAACAGTCCAACACGAAAATGTGATGCATCTTGTCGCTCTCAGCGTGGTACGCACACTCGAACTTGTACCCGTCGACGTACAAGAACTCGTCGTCGTGCTCGAGCTTAAGCTCCGGCTTGTGCCACGCCGGCAACACGCAAAACGATTTCGCTTCGCTGTGCTTGGGCGTGTCGCACTCGCACACATACTTCCCAAAGAGCTATTTCATGAGCTGGCTTGGCTCGAGCGCTCAGGTGCTGTGGTACTACTGGTCAGTCGTATCTCCAACGTACACGCACGCTCGAGCTTCAGCTTGCTCGCAGTCCGGGTAGCGCACGTGCGCGTAGCCCATCTTAGAGCAGTACATGTTGCACATCTTTGCATTGCCACTCTCACCGGCGGTGTACTTGCGATCTTCCACATCAATGTCGCCCGTGTCTGCGAGGAGGTACGTGTTCCTCGTGTTGCTATGCGAGGTCAAGTGCATGCCGGAGTACGAGAGGTTTTCTTTAGACTTGAATGTGTATGTCTAACAGGTTTCGTTATTTGTATGTGAGAACAACGCTAGGATACTTTCCGTTTTCAGCTTGGCAAAACAAACCAAGCGACGGATGACGACGACGACAACGACGCAGCGCAAGCACAGGAGAGCGCAGTGTATCGCGTGTGAAGCACACTGGTGAAGGAGCCACCCGCATCACGTTGTCTGTAGCAATGGCGAAGCGTAGCGCGACCTTCAGCTCCCACTGCGAGCCGCAGCCACGGCTCAAGCGCAAGCAGCAAGTGCCGGCGAGCGCTCTCCATGCGCCACGGAAGATGGAGCCCGCGCGTGTTCGATTCGCTGCTGCTGGCGATGACGACGATGATGATATGGACGAAGGGCATGACGCTATGGTCGTGAGGGTTCGTGGCGACGACGTGGATACAGCGCACAAGTCGTGCTCGTCTCAAAAGAAACGCAGTCGTCCACAGTCGCTCGAGAAGCGCGCCGGCGATGATACTGCGTCTTTCCAAGAGCGACCGGCACTCCATCTCGTCGGGCGCGAATTGAGTCAGTTCCAGCAGTGGATCATTCAAAGTGCAGACGAGCCACCTGCTGTTGCTGGAGCTGGCGCTGCGAAGAAGATCCCAGACAGCGAGCTGCAGATGTTCAGGGACTCGCGCATTCTCACGACGTCGCTGAAATGTCCGCCAGTTTTTCCAGCTGAAGACAGAACGAGCAGCGGCCGTAAGCGGTCATTGCCACTTGGGAGCGAGATGCAGAAACAACAGCAACGGCCGCAATCGTGGGAGCAATCGAGCCCGCCTCGAAAAAGTGTCCACCAGAGCATGGACAAGCTGCTACGAGAGAAGTTGTCGACCCAGCTTGCACCAGAGCTCGTGACGCTACCATTTTTGAAGAGCCCAACGCGAAATCTTGCAAAAGACAAAGCAGCAATGCTCGATCTTCTCGCGGAATGCAAGGCGTACGCTGTGAAATCCTTGTTTCTGGCTGGATGTGTAGGCCTGATATTTTTTCACTGACTAACCTCGTATTCGTGAATGCGTGTCTGTAAACGTGCAGAAAGTCTACTGGATTGCCGATATCGACAGAGCAAGCGAGACAGTCGGACAATCAGCACAGCGGTCGAAAGCAGAGCGAGCTCTTGAGCAGAGAGCTTGTCGTACCAGACCATGTGTTCTTCGAGCACAACTCCTTTCGGCCGTTGGAACGGGTGGATCTCAGCGACTGGACGTGCTTCTGCGAAGAGAAAAGCCCAATCTTCGCGCAAATAGCAGAGAAGTTGTCAATTCGATGCATCGAACTGAATCTGAGTGGGCTGGCTACCATGTTGAGACCGAGCGGTACGTGCTACATGCTAGTCAGACTCAGTTGCATACAGCATCTCACATTGCTATTCAACATATTGATGCGCTCTAGGTTTTCAATCCTTACTCAAACGGTGTCGAAATGTCAAGCGGTTGGTGCTGTCCGAGTTTGCCAGCATCCAGGTGAGGATAATCACATAAACTTGCAGTCTATGGAGATTGCTGGCTTCATTCGAACCTCTTGATGTTACTGCTTTTCTAGAAAACTGGTTTCGCCTCCATTAGCCATTCCTGCCCAGGCATCGAGAGCCTGTGTTTTTCCGATAGTGATGGCGTGACCGACGATTTACTCGGGAGTATCCTGTCGAACTTCCCTAATTTGACGGACATCGACATCGACGGCTGCTCCAGCATCACGGATGCGGCCATTCTCCTTTTTGCGAAGAAAACCAAAGCGTTCGAGGTCGTCCGCATTGACCGGTGCCAGTACGTGTCCGAAGTTTCTCTGCTGCAACTGATCAAATCTCAAGGCGCAATCCTGAGAGTCCTCTCGATCCGCGACTGCCGACTGGTTCCAGATGTGGTCATCAAAGAGCTGTTTGTTAGTCAGCCGAGGAAGTTACAAGAGCTAAACATCAGTGGCTGCACAAGACTCACTGATGCCTCTATGGAGTATTTGTCGACAGTTCCAAGCTACTACGGAAATCG
The DNA here is from genome assembly GCA_023334245.1 of Globisporangium cederbergense. Taxonomy (NCBI): domain Eukaryota; phylum Oomycota; class Peronosporomycetes; order Pythiales; family Pythiaceae; genus Globisporangium; species Globisporangium cederbergense. Next base: position 37,446 of record JAASGO010000041.1, read on the forward strand.
TGTCGCAACAGCGTATCATCAGCTCGTGCAGATCGATGTCTCTGGATGTTCGTCATTTACCAGCCTGGTCTGTTGCTGGATCGCAGCGTCGTGTCCATTTTTGAAAAGTCTGAAAGCTGCGAAGTGCGTCAAGTTTTGTGACAAAGGGGCTGCAGCGCTCGCAAGCATCGTCCATCTTGAGGAACTCAATTTGTCTGGCTGCACCGGCATCACCAGCTCGGGAATGGAGCGGTTATTCCTCTCCAACGACAAAGCCAAGGCGTCGTCACCTCTACCAGCACGAGAATCACCCCCCATCTCGACGAAGAATCTGAAGACTTTATTGCTAGCCAACTGTCCAAGCCAAGGAGAGAAGTCGGTTCTTGCTATTGTCAGATCGTGTTTCAAGTCACTAGTGCAGCTGGATTTGAGCTACATCGCGCCTCTGCCATCAGCAGCACTGATCAAGCTGGTGAAGACTTGTCGAGCAACATCGGAACTCCGCTTCTGTAGTCAGCCTGGAGTGACGCGTGCTGTACTCGCACACCTGGCTAGCTGCAACAAGCAGATGCGAATCTTGGATCTTCGCAATTGCACTAACGTCGATGATCTCGCCATCTACCCGTTATTGGTGATGCAGTCTCTGGAAGAGCTGTACCTCACTGGGTGCGGAAAAATCACCAAACAAGGGTTGCAGAGTCTTCCAGGGAATCTCACTCGCTTCGAGTTTCAGAAGTCTCCAGCAAGCGATTTCGACGATGAAGGGTGCCGCGTTCTTGGAAACCGCCTGCGCAAGCTGGAGAAGTTGGACGTGGCACACTCTTCTGGAATATCTTCAAGTGGGATTTCCTTCATTCTACAAAAGTGTTCCAGTCTGTACCAGATCAACTTGTGTCAGTGCCCGAAGATTAACGTAAACCATCTGGATCGTCTACTTCGGTCATTGCCGAAGAACAAGTACGACTTGGATGTGATCAACGACCCAGAGATGGACTTTCTTGGCATCAGTGCTTCAGATGTCACCGCAGCTGAGAAAACACGGCGGCGTGAAAAAGCGCTCGTCGAAGATGCACGGAGACATCAAGCTGCTGTTGCAATTCAAATTCGCTTTACGTCTCGCTGCCGGAATCAGCACAAACGCAAAGTAGAAGAAGATCGCGAGTGGGAAGAGTTCTGCTCCGCCGTGGACATCCAACGTGTTTTTCGCGGATATCATTGTCGAAAGACGTACAGATTCGTGCAAAAGCGAGTGAAGAAAGCGGTGGTTTACTTGCAGTACCTGTGGCGAAAGAAGCTCCATGAGCGTCGCGTACGGCGAGCAATGAGCTACTGGACGAACCGGGTTCTTGTCAAGATGTTCCTCCTATGGAAGCAAGATCACCTGGAGCTCAAGCTGGATCGAGAGCGAGAGAAAGCGGCTCTGTTTGCGGCAAAAGCAATGAAATTTTGGGGCGAGAAAACGCTGGCACGGATTTTCATCTCGTGGAAGCAGTACGTGAAGAAGAAGCTCGTCAAAGCCAAGAAGGCCATAGGCTTTTGGAAGTGTCAGTCTCTTCCCCGAGTATTGGAGGCGTGGCGTTTGTACACAGCCAACGAGAAGAACTATCGCTTGCGCCTCACTCACGTGTTTTTGAATGCTGTCGAGCTCGAGACTCACAACTCGTCAACTCAGTTGGAGAAATCGGTAGACCGTGCTCGAAGAGAGGCTATGGTTAGCAACGCTTTGGTTACTGACCTTTGTGTTTTCTGTCCACGTGAACTTTTCAGAGACGAGCGAACGCAGCCGCAAAGCGGTTGATTTGGCGTCTGTGGAGAGAATTTGTGGCGGATCAGAAGCGCTTCTTGCTCAAAGCCACACTCTCGATCGTCTGTGGGGTGGGTGCTCGCGGAAACTCTGTCCTTTACTTCAGCAAGGTTCTGGACTGGAGACTAACAATCCTCTTCTACTCGCTTACTTCATCACGGCTGTCCACAGAGTTTATCCGCGTGGGCGTTCCGGCAGTGGCATCAAAATGCTTTGCACAAGAAGCAGAGTCGTGACAAGACGCGCAAGATGCTTTTGAAGATTGTCAACCGAGAGAAAACGAGCGTTTGGAACAGCTGGTTGGAGTTCGTGCACGGGCAGAAGGCAAAGAAGAGAGCGCTGCTGCGATTTTCCAACAGCATCCAAGTCAAGTGCTGGTTTCGATGGAAGCAGCACCACGATCACATTCAAAGGCTGAAAAGTGTGTCTGGTCGCGTGGCTTCGAGGTTCAAGCTGCTTAATGCGGGAAAAGCGGTTGCAACGTGGTACGAGTTCACGCAAGAGCAGATCGAAGCCAAACAGCGCATGCGTCGCGCATTAATGTATTTCACGAATGCTACCATCATGAGAACGTTCTCGTCTTGGGCGGGCCACACTGCAGACATGAAAGCGTTCCGTTTCCGAATGAAAGCGCGGATGGAGAATGCAAACGTGGCGTATGCGCTGACAAGCTGGGTCACGTTCACTCGCTTGCGCAAGGAGCTTCACGCCATGGCAGCCAAGATCCAGGCATTTTGGCGAGGCACGCGTGTGCGGCGGCTGACTGAAGACCGCTACTTTTACTGTATCTGGGCTGCTGTGCTCATTCAAACAGCGTGGAGAGGAAGACTAGGACGCATCATTATGCGAGCCGCGAATCGCAAGGCACGACTGCGGGAGTACCTGCGCTCAGAGCGAGAGCGTGACGCGATGGACGCGGAGGAAGCTAGCATGCGGAAGTTCAATCACGAGATCGAGATGATCGTGCTTCTCCAACGACAGTGGCGAGGAGTGGCGGCGCGAAACCTGTTTCTCGAAGTGCGTCGCGCTCGCTTTATCCTAAAGAAACAGCGCGAAGCCGAGATGCAGGAAATTGTTCGAGCAGAGGCTCGAAAGCGTCAACTAGAGCGCATTCAACACGAAAAGAATCGTCAACTGGCTGCAATCGAAGTCCAACGACACATCCGAGGGCACCTGGGTCGCAAATGGTACCGCTCGCAGCAGGACTTTTTGCACCAGCAACGCGCAGCTCTGCGCGTCCAGGCAGTGTATCGCGGTCGGATGTGTCGAAGGAAGACTTCAGCGCTCCGCCGAAGCTACATCACTCGAATGGAGATTCTTGCGCGGAGAGCGGTGGAAGGGACGATTTTGCGAACATTGGGAGCGAAGACGCGGCCGACACAGAGGGGGCTGCGGAGCTTTCTCGATTTCTTCGGACTGGACCCAGCAACGTTTCTTACGGATATCAGGAGCGTTATGAAAGAGGTGAAGGAGGATTTCCAGACCCTGAAGAAGTTCTTCGACATCATCAAGACCAAAGTAAACGCGAACGCTGCAAAAGAAGCATCGGCTGCTTCGTCAAGCCCAGCAGTGTCATCATCTCCAACTGACGAAGGTGCAGCGGGGAAAGCTGCGGCTTTGCTCAAGAAAACTGATGCGGCAAAGAAATTTCTGAGCAATTTTGAGCAGATTGTCGGAACGACGACAGCCGAGAAGGAGAAACAGGACCTGACGATCGTGTCAGGCATGGCCGTTCGTATCGTGCTTCGTGGTCACCAGCGCTGTGGCGAGACTGCGTATGTTCTTGCAGTAAAAGAAGAAATTGCAGAGGTGAAGATGGACGTGGACGGCGCAATTGAGTTCTTCCCACTGATGATACCAGCGACGAAAGTCGAGCCTGCGAAGTACGTGCTTCACAAGATCCCTGAGTTGGCGTTCTCAGCAGCGTACACAAACGCAGTCAACGGCAAGATCAGCAGCAAGTGGAGAAGTCAACTCGAGGCGTACGCCGAGACGATTGCGGAGGAATCTAAACGCTTTTGCGCCGCCAGGGTGATTCAGTGTGCGGCGCGCGTGTATTTGTCGCGCATCAAATATCAGCAAGAACTGGAAGCGCAAGGTGTGAACGCAGCCCGGCGCCAACAAGCGCTCTTGCGAGTGCTCAAGACCTTCGGCTGTGCGAACACCAGGATCGCAAGCATGCTACTGCAGCTTCGCTTCGTTCGAGCGTTGAATCTGCCTCCGAATCTCCCCGACGAGCCACTTGGAATACAGATAGTGGTGGACCGATTTCAGCGATGGCTGGGACGTCGTTCGGAGATTCGCAATGCCTATCTTCAGCTAGTTTCGGAAGAGTTTAAAGGCGAAGGGCTCTTCCAGGGTCAAATGATGCCAGTGCCATACACACGAGTGCTCGACCTGTTGCTTCGGTATCCAATCCAGTGGCTCAGGCGATCGACGTGCGTTCCTATCGCGCGGCGACTAGAGACGCAGGGTATGGTCGAGCTCGCGAGCTTCATTGGCGGATCCGAGTTTGTCAAAACGTTCGAAGAGCTGCACACGGATGCGAAGGAGCATTTCTTTCCTCAACTGCAGAACTGCTCGTTCTGCGCTTCCGAGGGTTGGTCACTAGTGCACGGCGTTTTCCAGAAGCGCAAAGTTCCGGTGGACTTCCCAGCGCTGAGCAACTTGTCCAAGAAAAAGAAGTTTGCGACCAAGGTTGTCCCACACGGGTGGGGAGTAGCGCATTTTTTGACGGGCAACGTCGGCAAGAAACGAAATTGGCTCGCTCGGAACTCGATCGAAGCCCAATTCAAGAGTCTGCAGATTGTGAAGGCGATGAAGCAGAAAGAGCGTGAGGAGCGACTCGAATCGCAGATCTTAGCACGTCAAGGCACTCTGAATACGTTGCGATCTGCTGAAGGCGCTCGCGGATACGCCAAACGCCACGCTGAACTGAGTCTCCTGGAGGAAAAAACGAAGGCGTTTTTCAAGCGCTACGGGGAAGAAATCGTTTTGCGCGACAAGGAAGAAGCGAAGATCTTCCAAGAAGAGCAGCGGTTGAACGAAGTGATCGCGAAGGAGACAGCTGAGCTGAAGGCGCAAGGCAAAAACTTGAATGAGCTGCAACAGCAGGTGCCAGAAGTTGTCGTTGAGATTGAGATCGTGCAATCGTCGAAGTCAGCTCTCGAATTCCTCATTGAAGGTTGCTTCATTGAAGTGGAGTACGACGATGAGATCTGGTACCAGTGCCGAGTCATGAAGGTCGATCCTTACGAGTCATTCACAGCTGACATTTTTTATGTGGAGGACCAAAGGAACGAGAAGATCAAGCTCATCGAGGCGTCAATGCTGGACGAAAAGCAATTCCAGAAAGCTGCGTCGTCGAAAGCGAAGACAGTCGCAGAGATCACTGCCGCAGCAGCAGCGAAGGCTGAGGCGCAAGAAATCCCGTTCCGCAAATGGCGAGCTGGCAATGCCGTCGACATTTCCTGGGAGCCACCGTTTGACAATGGAGCAGCGATCACGCAGTTCATCATCGAGTGGAAGGACGAAGCTGACGAGACTGTGACGGGAAAGAAAGAGGTGGGTGGGACACTTGATAAGAGTGCTCTGAGTAGCGAGGAGTCTGCAAGCACGGCAGTGCCTTCAAAGACGACGCTGTGGCCGATTCCTTCAGAGCATGTACAGACGCTGCGTGTTCGGATTGCGGCAGAGAACAAAAAAGGCGTCGGGTTGGCGAGTGTCTACACTGCCCTGCCCGACGAAATGGTAAGCGATGTGAGCTACCTCACAGCAGTCCCTCTCATTCGACCACCAGAAGACACAACGATACTTGAAAGAAGCGAGACACGCGAGATGGAGATGGCAGATGCGGTATCCATGGAGCAGCGCAGGCGACTCACATGCACCATTTGCCACGAAAACCAACCAAGCGAAGCCGAGGTGCACGAGCATGTCGCCCGCGAGCATGCAATTCCACTCTTTTGTCCGTTCAAGTCGTGTCGTCAAGTGTGCGCGTCGGAACGAGCTCTGCGGTACCACATCTGGCGCTGCTCGATCCCAAAGCCAACACCTGAAGAGCTCCAGAGCGAGATTTTCATGGAGATCTTCAACATTTCGCGGCAGTACAGTCTTCGCAAGCCGCGCCGGCACATTTTGCCAGCACAGAGTTCACTGCATGAAGACGGGTCCGGTGGAGAGGAAATGTATCTGGAGAGCAAGTACCAAGAAGCGCGACACGTGTGGTTCGAAAATGCCAAGGAGCTGCACGAGAAGAACTTGATTCAAGACGCGGTAGCGACGCGCCGAGAGCGAGAGAACCGCTACAAGCCGCCAGCTCAACTCTTTGGTTTGGACTTTGCATCGCCGGAGCTGAACGTTGCGCGCCGCAATGGTGTGCTCAGCATCATCCAAGTGCTCCAAGCTGACTTGGATGCATATATTCTCGAAACCAACACGCTTATGGACCAGCTCAAGCACGAAGAGCGGGAGCTGCTGGACTACATCGCGCTTAAGGTTAAGCGTATGAAGACGAGCGAAGAAGAGTGGCAGAAGCAGTCGCTCAAGCGCGAGAAGAAGAAGGCGATGAAGTCGCTCGATCAGGTGCAAGAGAAGATCGCGACGCTGACAGCCACGTCGACGCAGCGCATCCACGACATGACAACGGAGATCAACCGCCTGACGACGATTGAGAAGGCGTTCGTGCCGTTCACGCACCAAGTGATCAGGACGATGCGTCTTGGTGCGTTGATCCGGGAGACGCACATCAGGAGCAACGAGATCCTGCGAACGCATCGTGTGATCTTGGACCATTTTCAAGAAGACCTGCGTAAGCTCATGGCTCGTGCGCACCACGAGGTGGAAGGGCTGGAAGCCTGGGACGCGATGATCGAGGCGAGACGCAAGCAGCTTCAGGCGCTCAAGGACGAGCTGCGCAAGCTGCAGCTGATGCACTTGGCTGAGATGCAGAGCTACAAGCAGAAGCGCGACGAGGGCGACGAGGCGTTCGACCTGAAGAAGCTCCGTGAGCAGCAGATCCACGTGATCACGCGGCAGGAGCGCGCGGCGCAGGAGCTGCTGGACGCGAAGAAAATGACCCGTGCGCAGGCAGCGGAGAAAGAACGAGCAGGCAGAAATGAGAAAGAAGCCAAAGAGGGCTCGTTTGAGCTCACCACTACAATCAAGTCGCTGGGCATTGTGAACCATGACCTTGTGCTGCACGAGAAATTCATCAAGGGCAAGTCGGAGGACGCTGAGTATCTCCGGGAAGAGCACGAGAAGCAACCGGGTAGCACGCATGCAAATCCGATGGACACCAAGTTTGTCGACGCCATCAAGGAGGAGACTGATGCTGCTGAGCAACAAGCGTCGGGCGAGCCATCTTCGGAAGCGAACGAGATGGTGGTACCAGGCGCAACAAGCGGGGATCGAGAAGTCACTGACTTGGTAGCACTTGCAGACTCGAACAATGGTGTCATGCATACGCCAAAGAAGGCAGCAGACAAGACCAAGCGCAAGAAGAAGCGCCTCCACGAGCTCCCACACACGTACGTGCGGCTTGAGTGCAACTTCCAGGACGGCTTCATCCGCGACCACGTGCGCATCGAGTACAATGACGGGTCGGTCTATGAGGGGCCGTGGGTGGAGGACGTGCACTACGACAAGCCCATGGCCATGGAGCCCATGAAAACGACCATCAAATCTGCCAAGTCACAATTGCACTGGGGCAAGTTCACGTACCGCGATGGCACGGTCTGGGAGGGTGAGGACGTAAACAACTTCTTCTCGCCGTTCACTGCCACGGGTGACGCCTTCCAGGTCACCAACCCGCTCGAGCACACCAAGTACGTGGGCACCGTGCGCATGGGCAAGTGTCACGGCTTCGGCACGCTGCACATGAACTTTGCGTTTACGAAAGGTGAGTACGTGGGCGAGTGGTGTGAAGGCAAGCGCCACGGTTACGGCATCGAGCGCTTCGACGTGGGCGAGATCTACGAGGGCTACTGGGAGCTGGACGTATATCACGGCGAGGGCGAAATCGTGTACGACGACGGATCGCGGTACGAGGGCGCGTTCCGCTTCGGCAAGTGGCATGGCGAGGGCGTGCGCACTTTGGAGACGGGTGACCGCATCCTGGGTCACTTCCACGAGGGCTTCCTGAATGGCGCCGGAGTCATGGAGTTTGCCGACAAGCGACACTACAATGGCGAGTTCAAGAACACGCGGCGCCACGGCATGGGCGTGCTGACGTTCCCCAACGGCGATCGGTACGAAGGCCCCTTTGAGGATGACCTGCCACACGGCGAGGGCAAGTTCATTACCAAGGCTCACAGTGAGAATGGCGGTGGTGGTGGTAGTGAGCCGCTCGTGCGCATGGGCAAGTGGGTCCGTGGTGAGCGCACGGCGTGGCTGAGCCGCCCGAGCAGCGAGCTGGCCACGTCGACGTTCATATCGTACTTTGCCGTGCTGCAAAACGTCACAGGGGAAATTGAGATGGACCTGCTGCTGCCCAAGTTCACGACGCCGTTCGCCGTCATGGTCGCAAGCATGCTGCCGACGCTACCAGAGGGCGTGAACGGCGAGGACGCGTTCGTGAAGACGATCGTGAGGATGCTCGCGAAGACGCAGAACGTTATGGTGGGCACGGACATTCTGGACAAGACCATCGCCGAGCACGCTGTCGTGGCACAGCAACTGGATCAAGAGACTGTGGCGTACGAGAGCTTCCGAAACCAGGCGGACGAGGTCGAGCGCGAGTTTCGCTTTCAGACCAAGAAGGTGAGTGAACAGCAGAACGAAGTGGACCTGACGACGGCCAAGGAGCTCGAGACGCAGGTTAAGCTCGAGCTGTTCTGGAAGAAGAGCGACGCACAGGTACTCGAGAAGAACTATAAGCGCGCCGTCGAGATGCTGCACGACGTCGACATCATGGACTGGTACAAGCTGCGCACAGCCAAGCTAGACGACGTGTACATGTCATTGCTGGAGGCCTTTGCGACGCTACTCAACTTCACCGACAACTTCTACCTGCAAAACAAGGATAACAAGCTGTACACACCCACGAAGGAGGACCTAATGCAGCTGCTCTCAAGCAGCCAGGAGAACGTCTTTCTAGGCGACAAGGAGGGGCTCATCCACGATTACCAGGTCAAGGCACTGTACGTACTGCCGCTCTTCGACGTGTACTCCTTTGGAGAAGGTACGCGCAATGCCATGCTGCACAGCATCACACACGTGATCCACCACCCGCGACTACGGCCCAACAACTTTCGCCTGAACCAGATCTCACCGGCGGCCACTGCCGTGTGCGTGTGGGTGCGCGCCGCGTTCTTTTACGCTAAGAAGGCCGTGGAGATCTTCCCCGTGGTCAAGCGCGTGCTATCGCAGCTGATTGTGCTGGAGAGAATGCGGGACGCGCTCGAGCAGGAGAAGCGCATGCTGGCCGAACAGCAGCTTCAAGTAGAAAATGTGCGACTGCAGATGAAGGAGCAGTTGGTGCGCATTGAGGAGCTGCAGCGGCGCGAGCGGGAGCTGCAGCAAGTGATTACGGGCGTCGAGGAGCTCGAGCGCAATGAGCACGTGCCGATCGAGAAGCAACACGTGAAGCGACCGCAGACGTATCGTCCGCCGTCGGCTGCAGCTGCTAGCGGAGGTAAGGGGACCAGTGGAAACGATGGGCTATTGGCTGACGAGGACGGCAATGAAGACAAGAAGACTGACGAGAGTGAGACCACCCAGCACAATAAAGCAAAGGAACAAGCACGAGCAGTCGCTCAGATCAACCATCGCCAGGTCTTTGAGGAGACCCACGACGAGCACGCGGCGGCCAAACAGGCCCAGCGGCTCCAGAAGGAGCAGGTTCTGGAACAAATCCTCTTGAACCCTGAACTCGCGCAGGAGTTTGCGACTTTAAAGAAGGAGATCCGCAAGGTGATCGACCGCAACGACGGTACAGTGGCTCTGGAGGAATTCCCAGACGCGTTCCTCACGATCATGCTCAAGCCACTGGACCCGAGCATGTATGGCGTCAAGAAGCTGCGCACGTTGCTAGCGCTCATGGACGATACGTGCGTAGTGGTGGCGCCTGAGAAGGAGGGCGACGTGGAGAGCGTGCAGTTGCCCGTTGACCCCAGCGACGACGTGCCCCTGCTGCCGCGACTCGCGTGCATGTGTCGTTTCTGTCCTGGAGTCAGCTACGCGACCAGAAGCGAACTGCAGATCCACGAGAAGACCAAGTGGCACTTCTGGAACGTGGATGCGAAGCGACGCGGCGATACGCCTATGAAGTGGACGCTTGCGTCGACATTTTGGAGCGAGGCGTACGATAGCGTGGACGGCGCCATCTGCTATTTCAATCGGATGACGGGCGAGGTCGTTAAAGGTGACGCGCCGCCACTCGAGATGCAGGCTAGCGACGTGCTGCTCGAGTTGCTGGAAGATGAATCGCCCGTGGAATCGCCAGAAGCCACCGAGTCTCTACCAGAGGACCAGTCAAGCACAGTAGTCGCTGCGTCCGAGGTAACTGAAACGGATGAAGTTGCGCCAGTGGGCAAGAATGGCCAGTCGCCCCAGGTGCGGTTTGTTGCTGACTTGGAAGCCTCAGGAGGACGTGAAGCGGCTGAAGACCTTCGGATCGAGTCCCAGAACCAACTCCAGGTGAAAATGCCGACTGACGGCGGCCACGAGCTGCTGTGGGAAGAGGTAGCGGACGACGCAGGCAACGTCTACTTTTACAATCGCGCTACGGGCGAAGCCAGTTGGACGCATCCCGATCAATTGGTCGCTGCAACTGCGGAGCTTGAATAAGGAGGCATCGAAGGTAGGTGAACATTGCCGTTCTCAAACAATACACGCACGCACGCATGTGCAAATGTTACCTCGCAACAGTCCGAGAACCAACGGTACTTGTGGATCAAGAATAGAACGAATGGCTTGGGTGAGGGTAGTCACACTGGTGGCTTTAAAGCGAAGCCAGTCCCCCTCAGTAACTCGTTCTCCTCGTCGTGACGCTCTCGCTCGGCAGATGGAGTCGCCTTCGATGCGCAATTGGATGCTCGATCGAGCAGCTCAAGCCAGTAGCGCTGTCAGCAGCTGAGCCGGTCGTTTTCGACTTCCATGTGCAGCGAGCGAGCGGCTGGGAGCAGTCCACTCACTCATCGAGACTCTGCGCTCAGTAGGGCGCTATGAGCAGCTTGTGTGCGCGGTGGAGCGCATCTGCCTGCCATTGACACGCTCCGGGGCTAGATCGAGTTCGATCCAGCGCGCACTGAGAAGTCCAGTAGTGAACTCGCGGCCGGAGCAGTGGTTTGTTGTTGGTCAAGAGCACAGGCGAAAGCGGTTAACGGTTTCCACAAGTTGCGCGAGCAGGTTTCATGACGGCTTGCAAGAGCCGCAAGCGTGACGCACGCGCATTGTTCAGCCACTTGTGTGCTTGCGCAGGTTGCGTTGTTCGTTGTTGTGCGCTTGCTTGCGTGGATGCAGTTGATGAAGATCGTCAATCAAACCGCAGGCAGCAAACAAGCAAACATGTCGCAACCAAACGGCAACCTCAACTTCGCTTCCCACATTTGCTATTATCAGACGCCAACACCCGACGAACGCGCGAGCGAACGAACGAAGGACGACGAACGAGTCGGAAGCCAACCCACAAGCAAACTCGCAATTGTCAGCCGTCCCATGTCGGCTGCGGACCAGACTGGGACCAGGAAACGCGAGCGGCGATCTTCGGGCAACGAGCCAGCTGAGGACGAAGGAGGGGACGCATCAACACACGCAGGCAGTGGCATCCGCGTGCGCAGGAGCCACGATCCAAAGAAGAAGCAGTTTCGCCGCCGCCCGTCAGGCTCTCGTCTCGGCCTCGTTGGCTCGGCCGGCCGATTGTCCATCAAGTCGTTGTGTGGATGAATGATGAGAGGAAAGGAGGGTTGGCTACGCACTCATCCATTTTCGGGTCTTGAGGTTCGAACGCGTGAGTGATCTGAGTCCGCGGCATCCCACGGCTGAAAGAGCAAGTGCAAACGGGCGGTCCCCGGTGTGGCTTTGGCCGTCGCCGGGCGGCCTCTGCCAGCCTCTGCCAGCCAGAGATTCAGATCCAGAAACAAGTGGAGCGCAGGAGCATAGAACGAGCTCGCGCCACGGCAGCGCAAGTTGCCTTTTTGAGCGAAAAGAAACTGGGCCGACACGGCGGCCAGCAGCCACAGCGGCCAGCAGCCACAGGGACACGAAACCACCTTGGGACACGGGAAGATGCGGGCCAAGTATGGATGAATGAGGATGTGGATGCAAGAAACGTTGGCGGTTGGCGTTGTGTATTTAGTATACGATAGCACTTAAATATGGAGCGCGCTGCTCCTGGACGACTCGTACTCGGACTTTCTTCGGCTTCTTCTCTCGTTCACCGCGCCCACACACACACACACAATAATGATACAAACCATATCAAATGAATGTAAAAGAGGACTTCCGTGCGGCCAAAACCAGTTGGATGGATGGATGGATGGCCGGCCACGGGACGGCTGCGGATCTCTTGCTCACTCCACTCAATTCAGGAGCGACGCGATGGACGAGTACCGCGGCGTGCTGAGCTCCGGCAGCGACGGCGACGTGGGCGACACCGAGCCAGTGGACAACGAGAATGAGCCCGTGGCCGCGCGCCCGCGGCTGCTGTTGTTGGACGATGCGGACGCCAGGGACAGCAGTGTCTCGACCACATTCGGTGGGACCGCCTGCTTGGACTCGGAGGCTTGGGGTTGCGACTGCTGGGCTGGAACGGATGAGGAGGACGCGGCCAAAGCCTCGAGCTCTTCAGCCGACGGCTGTTCGGCGTTCTCGTTGCCGATATGGACGGCGCAGAAGCCGCCCTTCTTGGCGCGCGCCGAGCACCACGAAAGGCTGCAGCGGCGGCCCCCACCGTGAGAGTAGCACAGCCCGCCGCTCTCCGACGAGCTCTTGCAGCCGTTGATGCGGCAGCGGCGGCCGCCACCGTGGCGCTTGCACAGGTCGCGACTCACGGCGCCGTTGTTGCACCCGTCCATGCGGCAGCGGCGCCCGCCACCATGCGAGTAGCAGAAGCCGCGCGAGCGCGAGCTGTTCTTGCACATGGGGAAGTCGCACTTCTTCGGGAAGCAGTTGCGCTTCGAAAGGCGCGTTTCGTCGTCGTCGTCATCGTTCTCACCGTCCTCGCCGAAGGCTGGGGCCACGTACACCTCGTCGATCTCCTCGTGGCGCCGCTTCTTGGGCAGCAGGTCCACCAGATCGCTCGAGCTCTTCTTCTGCTTGGGACGGCGGTCAGCCACTGGAGCTTGGGTCTGGATCTGGGACTTGGAATGGGACGGCGTGGCCACTGGAGGAAGCTGCTGCTGGTTCTTCATGACAATGGGGCCAGGGACGACCACGGACGGGTATGACATCTTCTCTTGGCTCTTGGACAGGATGGACCGCAACGGCGGGAAGGCCGACTGGTGGGCTGGGACCTGCACTTGGACCTGCCACTTGTCGTGGGCCGAGATGACCGAGCCGAGCGCGCGCTGGGTCGGCGGCTTGGTCACGAACTCGGGGCCACTGCGCGCGTACCCGGACGCGTTGGACGCGTACGACGCTGGGTACCCGTTGTTGCTGGCCGAGCTTTGGACAACTGGACGGCCGTAGGCGTCGTAGCCCGTGTGGTTGCTACTGTAGGCTGGGGCGTGCGCCGACACGTACGGGCCTTGGCTATGGTACTGGTGCGGACCATTGAGGTTGGTCGGACCATTGCTGTTGTCGTTGTTGTGGTACATCATGGGCGTGGCCGCGGACATGGACGGCAGCAGCGGCATGTGCGGCGTGTGGTCGCCCAGCGCGCCGGCCGAGCGCGCGGCCAGCACGGCCGGGGTCACATGGCGCTGGTTCGTGGGCGGCGCCTGGTCGTGCAGCAGGTAGATCCACGTGCGCTCCTGGTGCTCGAGCTCTTCCTGCTGTTTGGTGCGCATGTTTGTTTGCTGCTGACCTGTTTTGTTTTAGTTACTGTTTGGTCTCTGGGACGGGCTGCGGATGTGGATCTGCAGACGCGGACGGTGCTTGTGCTTGCTTGTTGTTGTTGGCTTGTTTGGTTTCCCTTTCGCTCACTTGCTCACTTGCTTGCTTGCTCGCTTGCTTGCTCGCTTGCTCTTACTTTTGTTGTTTTCAACTGGCGGCGGAGCGAGTGATTCGGGAAATGACGGTCGAGAAAAAGAAAGAAAGCGGGCGAGCGACACGCAGAGGAGGGCGCTTGCGAGGTCTGTCTGTTTGGTTTGTTTGGTCTGTTTGGTCTGTTTGCTTTGCTTGTTTGTTTGTGTGGTGAGTGGGTGGGAGCTGTTTGAAGCGAGCAGACGGGGATGGAGCAGCAGACGGACGAGAGAAGAGGCGCTGGGTTGGACTGTGGACTCGTCCGATAATGAGTGTCTGGGATCCTGGAGATGGGCCGAAAGGAAGCAAGCAAAGTAGGCGAGAGAGAGCAACGAGCGAGCGAGCGACGGCGATCAATTCGGACGATGCTCTTGCTTCTTGCAGCGACCAAAACAAAACAAAGCCAACAAGACTTGCGCGAATGTTGTTTGGCAAAACAAGCCCAAAAGCACAGTAAGCAAACTTGCAACAAAGTGTGGAAAAAAATTAGTTGAAGCGACGGCGATTTGTTCTTTTTCGTCGTTGGTTGGTTGTGGGTTGACTTTTTTATTCTTCTTCCCTTCGTACGGAGTAGAGCAGCAGGTGCAGCATACAAACTACAAGTGAGAAATAGAGCGCTGACAGCCGTTCAGATGGAGGTGCAAAAAGAGGCTCCCTTCTCAATCAATTCATTTACATGTTTCAGGTCTCAGTCCGTAGACGCAGACGTCAGCACGCAACAGTGCTCACTCCCGCATATTGTTAGCATTCGTTCCCAAAACATCGCAAAAAAACTGCAGCCAACGAAACAGCGCAAATCTTAAAAGATAGATAAAAACAACAGCAAACGAGCGAATCGACTGCTTGCTTGCTTGTTTGTTGGAGGCAAATTGAGCGGCGCCTGCTGGCATATTTTCTCGTTCGCTTGAACGATTTGTGGATGGCACATTGCGTGCGCAAGGCGATGTCGAAATGCAGATTTCTACCGCGCAACACGACGCCGAATCCATGCCACCTGATAATTAGTGTCGAAGATCGTGAGCGAATCTTGCATCGGGAATTTGAATGTGTCGGGAGAGAAATAACGTATCCGAGTCTTTTGCGCTCAGGATGGACGCTCACGGAGCATAACTGTGGATGAAATGTGTATACAATCGAGCCCTTTCCTGCATCTTCACTACGTGCATAACAGGTTAATGGATGGAACGGACTTTCATTCAGATACAAATATTCCAAGTCCCAGAAGAAACCATTTGCATGCACATGCATGATTTCTTGTGGATAGATCGCTCCTGATTGAAACCATACACAATTTTAGATACAAAGCGCCACACAGTAGCAGTACGTGTATCAACAGTGTATATTACAAGCAGTTAGTAAAAAAACGATTTCACTCGTGCAAGGAGATATATACATATAATGGTACAGTTCACCGTCGTCAAGACGGATTGGCTGCAAAGCTTCTGTCAAAGCTCTATCGCACGCAAGTTCTAGTTCGTCGTCGTATCGACAATTAGTGTGAGTCTGGGTTGGAGAAATTCGGGCATAGTGTCAGATAGTTTAGCGTCATGGCGGAAAGTAATGCGAGATATATTTATGGGAGCACAGTGCTACCGGTTGTTAGGTTACATGCTGATGGAAAGCGTTTGTGAATGCGTTGAGGTTGTGTTCTTAGCGTCGATATGAACTGAGATACATTCTGTCAATCGGCAAAGAGATCAGTCGAAAGGCATGGCTTGCTGAAGCTAGGTGTCGGTCGTGGCTCGTCTCGGTTTGACAAGTTGTCACTTGCTACAGGGCTCGCTCTGTCGTAGTGTTTTAGTATGGGATTTTGTTATTCGAAGGAATCGTATGAGGTATTGGAAGTTTCTATACTTGCCAGAAAATCCCGTGCACGCATGATCATTGCATGCATGATGCAAATGGCTTGTCCACTATACACCTGTGCGTTGAATATGTATACCCAGCCGTATCAGGTAGTTTTTGCCAACATGAGCAAAAGAATGTGAGGCGCAGTGTACAGTAGGGCGCCATGGCGATCTTCTGCTGAACCGATTTCACTGGACTCAAAAGAGGCCACTATTTGAAGCCCATTCCGACCAAATCCCCGTTCTAAAAATATCGAACTGAAACAAACAAAACACGACGCGATCCACTCATCACTCCAACTACTCGACCAGATGCAGTTTTGAAGTTGCGCTTTTGTTTGCTTCTATTCGAGCTAACGAGCGCAAGTTCACTTGTTTTGTTGTTTGCGGACTTGCTGTTGTTTGGCTGCTTGCTTGTTTGCTTGAGGGCGAACAACTTGCTGCTGCCTGCCTTCCCAAAAACGCAAGCTTGCATAAAGCAATAACAGTGGCTTCAGCTGTCATCAGGCGCCTTGTCTATCGGATGTGTCCGCCGCCACCTAGAACACCGGTCATGCGCAAGCCGTGCACGTTGAATCAATTCAACTTGGTGGTCCCACCATCATTCTTATCCGATAGAGAGCTTCAGTTGTTGTCTCGGCAGTGGGATGATGCCACGTCGGTCGGTGGTTTTCGGTTCAGCAGTGCAGAATTGTCCAACTTTACGTCGTGAGTGCTGAACCGAAAACAAGAGGTGCGAACGGATCCATTCGCTCATGAAAATGCGCAAGCATCGGCGATAGAGGTTCACGCGCAATTGATTTTGCTTTGTCTGTTGCTGGTCGTGGCCCCACGTGTGTAATACAGAGTCCAGCTCGACCACCACCTGTTGACGCTCGCGATTTGCTCACAGTAGCAGCACTCGCAGCAATTCTCTCAAACTCGTGTTTACTGCGAGCGGCAGCGCCGCGCATGTACTGCACAATCAAGTCCTATCCTATACAAAGCTGCGAAGGCTTGTTGTTTGCTTGGTGGCTTGCGTCCAATATCGCCCTCCAGCATTTGAGCAATAAGAGTCCGATCATCCATGAGCGGTAGGAAAAGCTTGTGAGGTTATGTGCATGTTGTTGTCGTTCCTGTTGTTCTCTTGTGCGCAAGCCGCAAACAAGCAGATCGAGCAGTTGATTGATCGGAATGCACAGTCTCGCTCGAAAAGTGGACACGATGGCTTGACCTGACTCAAGGGAGTGTGTGTTGATCGGGTGTTGCAGGTCAGTCGGTCGGTCACCGGTCGGTCGGTTTTGTGCATCGTCGCTCACATCACCACGAGATTTGTTTTGTGCGCTTACAAGCCTTTTTATTCTCGCATATCACTATTATACATTTTGTAAATAATAATAATAGTATCGAATCTTCTGAACACCTCAATAAGTCAACGTACCTACAATTCGAGGACGCCGCCGCCGCACCTCTCCGGCCAAACTCTCCCCATTCCGTCGTCTGCACATGCTCTCTTCGTCAGCACCAGCACGCCTGTCTGCCCTTTGGTTGTCGCAGACCAATCCATTTCGAGCAACCGCCTTTGCCGACTCGCTCGTTTGCATCCGTTTGCAGTTGCGTCAAACTTTTTTGCCCCTCAACTCTCGTCTGCAACTTGCGCCTGCAGCGCAGCAAACTGGCGCTGAATCTCAAAAGCTCGGCGACATCGTTTGGTGGTGGCGTCGCGGATCAGATGTGTGTGTGCGAATGGAATGACGAAGTTCCGAATCCGTACCAAATTTTCCGAGTTGGCTAGTGGATCTATTTATCCATTCATCCATCCATCCACCTGCTCTTGTGCTCTTGATTGTGTGGCCCGTGAGCAAGAGATCCTGTAGCAAGTCATTCGTACGCAGTTGGCGACTTGCGCACAACAACAACAAAAAGTTGCTGCCTGCATGTGTGCAACCAGTGTGACAACTTGCGCACAACGAAATGTCAGGCAAGGGACCAGCAGCCAACACAGCACTCCTTTGAGCCCACAAATACCTTGAAAAGCTTGCGCAACTAGATCTCCACAAGCAAACAAGAGTGGGCGGAAAGGAGGAGGCGATCTTGTCAGGCGAACAACAGGAATCAAGGTGGGCGAGCGAGGTCTTTGGACTCGCTCGCTCTCTCATCAGCCAGCTGATCACCCTCCTCCCTTCCTGCACCAGAAACTCCACCTCATTGCACAAACACCTACTTTGTTGTTGCTTTTGATCGAGGCTTTGAAGACAGCCGTTGGTGAGCCTAAGATAGAACCCAAATCTCCTCTTTGCTGTTATCAGAGGTTATTATTTCATATATATATATTACAATGTACATCGCTTACTTACCTTTTTATTTTTGTGAGTTTTGTAGCATCATCTCTCGAGCTGAACAGTGGGCAAATTTGGATCGGATAGAAAAGCAAGTGTGGGGCGCGGTCGCGAACACAAATCGCATGGTCCTCTCGTTCGCCTCAGCACATCGACAACCAATGAGCGCGTGACTGGTGCTGACTGTTTCTCCTTTGTGCGATTCGTCCGGTCCGTATCCCTTTTTGAGGGTGACGGCGACTGGCGGACCGGGCGCAAAGCAAAAGAGCTGATGACACTCATCCTGCTTTTGCTTTGCTTCAGACAGCAAATCCGAGCGTCCAGTCAGCACGTGGGCGCTGAACCAAGAGTCAGAGAGCAGCCTCGATCACTGGTCCGGCCAGCAATCCCCGAAAAGGGCGTTTTTGTCCTCAACCACTTTTGAGGATCTGCACGTTTTATGACATACCGCCACTCATCTCCCCTTCCTTGTCCGTTCTCAGTTTGTCTGCTCTTGTCTTGTAACAAATCAAGAAAAGTAGACCCATGCTCACTCACGAAATCACTGATTTCAACGGTCATCGCTTTTGTTAATTGAAAAGACTTGCTGAAGCAGGAAAGCATTCGCCAAAACTGTTTGGATATATACGTAATTACAAGAAACCAATGTAGCTTTTATAGATATTTCGTCATTCAAAGAGATCATAGTACTTGCTTTAGTATATTTGTGTCTATCTGATTATAATATCCACTCTTTGCATGTCTCAGATCGCGTTCAGAATCTTCAGTATTTTTCATGACTTTTCCCAAATTTATAGAAACTATCGTAAGTTCGAATCTCCCTTTCACTCGCTCGCAGGAACTCGCTGATAACAACGGAAGGGAACGAACTGCAGGCGCGCTTAACGGGGCGGCGTGTGCGTGTGCGTGTGTGGAGAACGAGGACCAGCAGCGGCGTGAGAAAGAGCGTCTTCATCTTGTTCACACTGCCAGCAGCAGCAGCAGCGACTCGCACTTCTTGAGTCTCACCTCAGCACAGAGCAGCAGAGCGTGAGAAAGGAAGCAACTGCGAGCAAACAAGACCAAGCGAGAAAGGTGACGGCGTGTGAGAGCGACCAGCAAGGCCCACGACCAGTTCACATAGTCCATTCATTACACAGTAGTGCCATCCTACTCTTGTAGGAAGATCGAAGAAGCGAGAAGGCGCGTCGCGTGCGACGAACCAGCAACACAACACAAAGCGAACGAGAGCAGTCAGGCACGACGGCGCACCTAAATCTGACCACGAGTAGTGCGGCGCCGACGACGACGACGACAACGACGACGACGTTTCGCACCCTGGACGAAGTGAGTCTCACCGCGAGCGCCACCACGATGAACCGGAGCGTGCGGCCCGAGAACGTCGAGTTTACTGTCAAGGTACGTGGCCAATAGAAGAAAGGCGCTCGCACTAATGCGGCGATGCTAATGGCTGGCTGGTTGGTGTTACTCTGTGTGTGTCCATATGCAGGCAGCGGAGGACCTGATCCTAACTGGGAAGGAGCGCTCCATCGTGCGCGTGCCGGCGAACAACATGTACTCGTGCCTGATGCAGAAGTCGCAGCGCTTCTCGTCGCTCTTCCGCCACTACAGCAAGCATCACGGGCTGCCGCGCGAGTCGCTCGACTTCTTCTTCACAGTCCGTCCCTTGTGTCTATGATGCATGAGTGGTTGGAGAGCGTTATGTTCATGTACTGAACGCATGCCTTTCTCGTATGTACTGTTGGTGTGTGCAGAACCGCCTGGATCCAGAGGACTCACCGGAGACAGTTCATCTGCAAAAGGTATGGTGGAGAGGAACTTGAAGCTGATTTCCATGCGTGCTCCGGTGTTGATGAATACCGTGTATTGTGCATTGTTGTCCTTGTATAGAATGACATCATTCTCGTGCGACGGCGCGTTGCCCCAGTGACGATCTCGACGCCCGTGCACAGCGATGAGTCATACTTTGCCACGATGAAGCAGCTTTTCCTGGTGAGTGATTTCCATTGCGCTTCTGCCGTTCTCTTGGGGGTGATGGAGGTTGGTTTGGAGCTGACTGTGTGTGTGTTCTGGTAATAGAGTGGAGATGGGAGCGACGTGACACTCGAAGTCGGCCCAGACAAGGAGATCATCCGCGCGCACCGCCTGATCCTCACGACGAGGTGCGAGATCTTCTACGCGATGTTCCGGCCCGGCGCCATGCGCGAGAGCGAGGCCGGCGTCGTGCGCATTGAAGACCACAGTTCTGACATGGTGTCGAAGATGCTCGAGTTCATCTACACGAACCGAGTCGCTGACATCACCAAGCTGAGCTCGAACGTACGTTACTGTCTGCCAATTGATGAGATGTTCTGATTGCTGCCATTTGCCTGATTCTGTGGATGTTGTGATGATTGTCGTTGCGACTGTAGCAATTAATCGACCTCTTGACGCTGGCGGAACAGTACCTCCTCCTGCCACTGAAGCACCTATGCGAGGTTGCAGCACAAGACGTGCTTTCGATCAGCAATGTTGGTCGCTTCCTGTGTGCTGCTGAGAAGTTCAATGCCGCGTTCCTAAAAGAGTACTGCATCAGCTTCTTCATGGAACACACGCAAGAGATCATCGAGGACGAGAACTTCCGAGACGAAATTGAGAGCTGCCCGTCGATTGCGCTGACAATACTGCGCGCCTCAGCTCGCACTATTGGAATGCTCCCAGAGCCCACGACCAAGCGCAGGAGGCTGAACATGCCGTTCGACGAGCCCGATTTCTGATGCTGCAGTAGCATGTGCATCTGCGATGTCGACACCCGTTCTCCCGATAGTATTTAAATTCCTCTGTGTGTTTAGCTCCGTTCTGATTTGACACACTGATTGCAACTGAGCGCAGGCGGATCCAGCGAGCCGCTTCCTTGTCCTAGTGCTAGCTCAGCAGCAACAGTAGTGCAGAAAGAAAGAAAGAACCCCATGCGGCGCCATGCCCATGTAACCAATATGACGTTCCCTTTCCGAGAGAGAATGCCTGCGTTCTACCCTTCGTGACTCTCGAATGGGAAGCTACCGAACTCTTCGTTCCACTCGCGATAGAACTCGAGATCCTTCATCGCCACACTTGACCGCACCTGAGAAAATAAAGAGCAAGACGGCGTCACATCAGTACGCGGACAGCATTAAGGTCCTGCTCATGGCAGGAATTCTCACCCCGCGCAACGCTCCCGTGAAGTCGTCGAGGTTGATCGGTCGGACGGCATCGGCATCCATCGTGCGGATGTCTTCACACGTTCGAATTGGACCCATCGCTGCTTCAGTGCACAACGCACGAACATCGGCTCCAGAGTAGCCTGCACACATCAGGGAAACATACGAGTTCAAAGTGCTCGTGCCAGCAGCAAGAACGTGCAATTCGGATCTTACCTTTCGTCGATTCGGCAACAAACGCCTTGTTCTCCTCTGTGAGATCGTGTCGGTTGTTCCGGAGAAGGCGATTGATCATGTCCAATCGCGCCTCAAGGGAAGGCAACGGGATGTACAAACGCTTCACGAATCGTCGGCGCGCTGCTTCATCCAGCTCCTGCGGTCGGTTCGTAGCACCTGCCGTCGCCACATTCTTCAGTTAGCACAAGACCAATCCAAGTTGACGCAACTCGTTGATCGAATGTTGGTACGCACCGACAACCAGAATCACATCCTTCGCTTTCGTGCCCGCGCCATCTAGCTGAACAAGAAACTCGGTCTTCATTCTTCTGCTGGCCTCGTTTTCTTCGGAGCTGTGTGTTTGACAAAGAATCTCGTCAGATTTCGTTCATCGTCGCAAAGAGAACTTGGATGCAACATGCGATTACCTTCGCTGCGTTAGTAGAGAGTCGATCTCATCGATGAAGATGACGGATGGCTACAAAACGAGAGTAGCAAATGTGGAAGTAAACTTACAAGAAAGTTCCTCTCTCATCAGGTGCAGCTCGTACCTGCTTGACGGCAGCGACTGCAAACAGCGTTCGAACCAGTTTCTCTCCTTCGCCAATCTATAGGTAAACACGAAAAGAATGAGTCGTGCGTAGCTAACACATCAGACAGAGTAACTAGAATCCACACACCCATTTGCTTGTCAGCGAGCTCGCAGAGATGCTGAAGAAAGTTGCGCCCGACTGGTTCGCGATAGCTTTCCCGATCAGTGTTTTCCCCGTCCCCGGAGGTCCGAACAAAAGCAAACCTGACAAAAGCATTCAGTGTGTGTGTATGTGTGTGTGTGTGTTATTCTCAAGCCAACGTAATCGAAACAAGCAGTGCTGTTAGAGATGACTCACCTTTTGGGAGAGCTCGCAGCCCCGTGAAGATGTCCGGGCGAGCCATCGGCCAAATCACCAGCTCATTCACACACTTTTTTGCGAACCGAAGACCAGCTGCACGCACAAGTCGTAAGGGATAAAATACTAGAATGAGACTTTGAGCTTTGACCACCCAACAGCAAAGAGTTCTATGAACCTTACCGATGTCGTCGAACGTGATCGGATCACCGTTGTCAACAATTTCCATCTCGATCTTTGCGATCAGCTCAGGATCGCAGCTTTTTAATCGAGGATCGATGTCTTCATCAGGCTCGGCAGATGGTGGCTGTTTGCTGCTGCAAGACCACACAGTACAGTCAGCAAACGTAGAGCACCTTGAGGAGAAACGGGACTGTCAAGCTACAGCAAATACGTACTTTGCCCCGGCAGCATTGCGCTGCTTCTTGTTGTCATCTCCACCTCCACCAGTGGGCAGCACGAATGGTTTGTTCACCCCCGGGCCGCTCGAGTCGTCGCCACCACTGTTCCTCGCGTTCGCGCCAAACAGCAGGTTCTGGTTTATTGGGTGGTAGTTGCCTGGTCCAGGGGCTCGGCCGTTGCTTGGACCTCTTCCACGCGAGCTGCTTCCATAGCCGCCGTCGTCATCATCGTCTCGAACCTTCCCAGCCAGACGATCATGCTAAACATGCGAAAGCGTAACGACACTGTTAGAGACTACGATTGCAATCCGTAAAAGCACTTCAGCATGAAGACTCACCTGCAGCTTCTCGCCAGCTGTGAGGAACGGATTACTCCGGCTTGGCTGGTTTGCTCTTGTAATTCCGTACACTGGAGGCGGCTCGTCATCACTGGGTGGGTCGGGTCTCTTTCGCAGAAAATCGCCCAGTGCAGGTTGCTGCTTTGGCTTTGGAGGAAACAAACTGTTGCTGTTATTCGCTGGTGGTGGTTGTGGCGCTCGCGGCGGTTGCTGCTGGAAGTCGTTCAGATTCCGCAATGGTGGATTCACACTTCTTGGATAAAAGTCACGGTTAGGTGCAGGCGGATCACCATAGCTGCCCTCTAGTATGCTATCGTTCGTGTAGTCGTTGGACATGGTAGGCGGGTTCGACTGCTTCAGCAACACTTCGGTCTACATGTCGAGGACGGAAGTCACAAGAGACGTTATTTTACGAGCACAAGTAAAACACACACAAACACACATACGCTCTAGTCCGCACCTTGTCCTGAAAGAGTCCCGGGTACCGCTGCTGAATTGTTTCCAGCGAGACGCTCTTTGCACTCCCATCCTGCCAGCGAGTGCGGCACTCCGCGCGCCACTGACGACGTCGATCTGAGACGCGCTCCTCCTTCTCGTTCTTCTCTCGCTGCTGGAGACGCACTGTGATGAACACAGTGAGTGCTTTCAACAAATCATACATACTACGCAGTATGCAGCAACTCGAGCAGGGAATCGCGTCATTATTGCCGACCAAGCGATTGACACGCACACACACACGTACAGAAGCGTTCCAAGTGCAGTCGCTTGAGCGCGTCGAGTCCTGCGCACTCGCTCGCTGGTACCTCTATACTCTGCAGATGGCGCAGGATCTCGCGTTGCGCGTCGGCACTCTCGGCGTCGTCACGCGTCTTGAGCAGCTCGTACAACCGCGATGCCATCTTTGCGCGACTTGCTGATTACCTTTTGCTTTTTGCCATTGCTGTAAAAGTGTCGCAAAATAATAGCTCAAAAAAGACGCAGCCATTTGTCTTTTTCGTCAATTATTGCGCATGTAGATATATATTTTTCGACAACTATCAAAACCTATGAAAATGAATGCCAATTTTGTCGTGTATTTGAACAGAATGCCTGTGAGAATTTATGCTCATTTTCTCAAAGTGAACGAGAAGAGGGAACTTCCTGCAAACAAAGCTTACTATTTTTCCTTCTTAGCTTTCACAAAGTATGCCATACAAATACTGGTATGTTCGCGGCATAAGCTTGAATTTCCGCGCTGTATTTGTTTTGTGTATGGCATACAACGAACAAGCGAAGAAGGGAACATTTTTGAGGGTACCTTAAACTATTTATTTCAGCCAATCATGTAAATATGCTAAAATATTTGACAAAATTAAATAAGTATCAGTACAGCATTTGACACATGATACAATAATCTTGATATCTGCCACTCGCGCTTTTCGTTCACACGCACAAGCAGCTCTCGTCTTGATGGAGAGCATGGTGCCTGAGCCTTCGTATCCATGCGCTGTGGTATCATGTACACCGTGACACTGAGCCTGATGTGTTGATGCGGATAGTCTTCTGTGCGCGGGTGGCTGCGCTTCATTTGCTCTCAATGGGAATTTGCAATCAAGAGGAAGCGCATGGCTGGATGAGTCAGGAGCATGCGTGCCAGCCATGGACGTCCACCCCAAACATCAACCTCCAGCACTTCACAAGGCTAGAGACTCTTTCCTCCCCTTATACACAGGAAGCGAGTACCAAACGCTTTGTTCTCGTCTGCGAGAGTCGGAGTTCACGAGGGCGTGTGAAATGGGACATCTGGGGTCCCGTTTATCCGACTTCGCGGCGATGGCGACGCACTCCCAGTCGTCAGTCACTCTGGCTTTGTTTCGCTGATGGAGGCGCTGCCGCCCCGTTCTAGAACAGACGGAAAGAACCACGTGGTCGCGACGATTCGACAACTTGTGACAGCCGCCTGGCGGACGATGCCGAAGTCCAGGATGCCGAGTTTGAGTTGGAAGTTTTGGAATGGTCACCAGCTTACTTTCCTGGCTGGGGGTTAGATTTGAAAAACGCGAGCCATGTGAGTTGTTCCCACGGAACAGATGAGTGCCCAAACAAACAGCTTCTGTGGGTATGCCTGCTGTCTCGGAAGGGGAAAAAGCAAGCAGAGCACCGCGATCGTCTTGGAGTCACTCCTGGGCTTTCCAGATGCAGAGCACGCTCTGTGGAAATCCCAAGCACTTGATTTCCTAAAAATTCGATCTTTACGTACTGAAGTTTCTGACCTCAGAAAAAAGAAACCGTTCAAAGTTCAGAAATTCGGTGAAGCAGCTTTTCATGAGAGGCAACCGCAGCAGGTGAGCTTTGGATAGATATCGGATAGGACTGGAAGAGCAAGAGGAGCCTACTGATACCAGTAATGATGCAGTAGCTGGCAACACTGTTAGGACGTATGTGTCGTCAGAGTGGAAAGGTGGCAAAGACAGCAAGCGCCTTGTTTTTCAGACGGATCAGCTTGTGTTTCCTGAAATTTCAAACCGCAGCTTGTGAAGCGGTTAGGGTTCCTGATTTTTTATGCTTCCAAAAGGATATCACACAGGGGCCACTAATAGAGCTGCTTACTTTCCCTTTCTCTCTCTGTGCTGTATGTGGCAAATTTTGCGGAAGTGGCAATCACAAAAGCTTTCTCCGTCCACTGCACCAAGCAAAGCAAGCGCCGCCCGCCGCCTTCACCCGCAGCACGCGCTACACGACTCCTTCACGCCACTGGCAGCAGCAACAGCGTATCTTCACACACAGCCAATCAAACAACCTACTCAATATTTGCATCGCGCCAGGCTAAAGAAAGCAGCTTCGCTTCGCGCCGTCCGTCGACAAGGTACCGTCCATCTAAGAATACACGTCACGCGAGCCAGCAACCCGTCTGCCCGCACGCTTCCAAAGAGAGAGAGAACGGAGGATTGAACGATCTCCCCTTCTCTTCTTCACACAACCAAGAACAGCACACAAGCGACTAGCCAGTAGCAGCAATCATGGCTGCGTGGATGGAGCAGCAAGCGGCCGAGTACACCGACCTCGTCGGCAGCTTCGTCGAGTCCGTCGTGGACTCGGACACGGATGAGATGATCGAGTACCAACTGATCTGGGAAGGCGGCGACCTGGGCGTCGCGCTCACGACGCTCGAGACCGAGAACACGGGCGTTCAGGTGAGCCGCGTCACGGGCAAGGGTTTTCCGTTCGGCATCAAGAACGTCGGACCGGGCGACATTTTGCTTTCGATCAACCTCGCGGACACGACCAAGATGACACTCGACCAGGTCGTGGGTTTCCTGCAAGAATGCGACTTGCCGGCGACGTTGCGCTTCAAGAAAGTGTCCCCGGACATGGATAAGATGCCGCCTCGTGTGTCAGTGCCTCGCGTAAGCCAGTTTGTCGTTACGAGCAGCAACGGACCAACGAGTCCGTCGGGCTCAGCGCCACCGCCATCTGCTGGTGGCAGAAGTTCGAACAAGGGTCTGCCGCAGCCGCAGAACCAGCGACAGTCTTCGACGGGACGTCAGTCCATTCAGTCGTCGCAGGGACGCCCATCGTCTGCCTCGCAAGGGCGTCCGTCGATGCCATACCACCACCCAACGGAGTTGCCTTCACCACCTCCTCCTGCCCAGCAGAAGCCACAGCAGCAGCAGCGACCGAGCGTTTCACCAGCTGCGCCTGTGCCAGCTCCGCAACAGAAGAAACAGGCGGCTACACCAGCGCCGGTGCCAGCTCAAACCGAAAAGAAGCCCGCTCCTGCTGCTGTGCCAGCGGTAGTTGCAGTGACTGTGCCTGCTACGGTCTCACCACCTGCCAGCCCCGTTCACGCCAAGAAAACGATTGAGCAGCCTGCGCCTGCCGTTGCTGCCACTGCCGCTGCGAAAGATCCAGCTCCTGCGAAGGCTGAGCCGACTCCGGTTGCCGCCGCTGCTGCGCCTGTGCAGACTGAAGCCTCGCCAAAGCTGACGCACGCGGTCTCGAAGGAGGTGCAGGAGATTATGATGATGGGCTCTGCCTCCAACGACCTGGGTTTCGACGACGAAAGCAGTGACGAAGAGGACGACGAAAAGGAGCAAGACGTCAAGCCTGCTGCAGTCACCCGCGAGTCCGAGGACTTTGTGGACGAGGACGACGCGTTCGCCGTGGAAGACGATAACACGTACGTCGTGGACGAGAACGTGCTGCCACAGACGCGCCAGAAGAGCAGCTCGAGTGTCGCGATGATGGGCTACTACTCGATTGAGACGGACACGGTGCCGGTGTTGCCTGAGACGGCGAACGCGACTGGCATCGCGTTCATCGACAGCGTGAACGAGTTTGTGGATTCGGAACCGGAGGACGCATCGCCGAACGGTTTCCCTGTGCGCCCGTCGGACCTGCGCGCCACGACGGGCAGCGCACCGATGTCACCAGTGAAGTCGGACGGCATGCCGCGCGAGTCGATTCGCATGACCATGGACGGCGGCTCCGAGCCGATGATGAAGAGCCAGCCGATCGGCACGCTCCACGAGCTTTGCGCCAAGGGCAATCTGCGCGGCGTCGTGCAGCACCTGCGTGTTGAGGGTCCGGACGGTTTGATCACCCGCGAGCCGAACCACGGCCAGACGGGTCTGCACCTCGCCGTGAAGAGTGGCAACGTGCCGCTCGTGAAGATGGTGCTGGAGCACTACAAGCCGCTCGAGGACCTGATGAATTTGGAGGACGACAAGGGCAACACGGCGCTGCACTTTGCCGCGACGAAGACGCCGGCGATGGTGCATATTCTGCTAGAGAACGGCGCGAGCGCGAACGTGAAGAACTCGCGCAAGCTCACACCGCTGATCATCTCGGTGATCACGTCGCGCGACGACAGCGTGATCATTCCGCGCATGCTGCTCAAGTTTGGCGCGAACCCGAACGACATGCACGAGAGCCACACGGTAATTCACACCGCCATCGGGAGTGGGCTGCTGCAGATCGCCGGTGCGCTCGTGAAGGCCGGCGCGAAGATGGACGTGGAGGACACGGACGGCAAGAACGTGTTCGAGAAACTGGACCGCAAGTCGACGAAGCTGCTATTGTCGCACATCTACTTCCCGCCGACGTACATCACGGAGAAGGAGCGCTCGGAGTGCATGCTGTGCCACAAGAAGCTCAAGTTCGGGTACCGCAAGTGCAACTGCACGCACTGCGGGCGCTTCTGCTGCTCGGACTGCTGCGCGCTCTCAGTCGAGATGCACAAGTTCCCCATGGGCTTCCCGGGCCGCACGCGCCGCGGCGCCGCCGTGCGCGACCCCAAGCGCGTGTGTAAGACGTGCTATGCGGTCTTCAAGGAGCGCAGCGAGCAGCCGGACACGCCACAGGAGAACAAGTTCCTCAGCCGCATCATCGGCATCGAGTGGGACGAGGTGAACCCGAACAAGCTCGCCAAGAGCAGCAAAGCGGGTCGCCGCGGCGAGAAGGTGTAGGGCGATCAAGGGCATCGCGACATAAAGGGCAACCGCGAATCGACACTCGCTTAGATATCAACAACAACTAGACGGAAGACGCGCTCGTACACATTGAGCCGCCGCCACCACCCACTACGTATCCACGAACAAAGTAATGCGCAACGCATCAAAAAGCCATAATATATTGAAAAGAAGTGCAACAGCGGTGACCAATTCAGTGCATGTCCAAGTCTTGGACACGCAGAGGCGTCAAAGGATCCTTCGAGGGACATTTGATGCCAGCGTGGCATTCACGTGTCCATTGCAATGCAAGCAAGCGCTCGCCTCGTCCACATCCTCAGGACGTGTGCGCAGTTAGAGCCAGCAGCTCCGCACCGTCCATCATTCGAGATGATCCGCAAACAAGGTGAGCTCGTGGAAGAGATCCAGACAGAGCGTGTCTGGCTGTCTGTGATTGATACAACGGAGCAACACATCCGTGACAAGTTGACCCGTCGTTGGCTCTTTTTTCACGGCATCGCACGAGGAACTCCGCTCACTCAGGCTCTGTGACTCCTGAGGATTGGGACCAGCAGTGGGACTCCCATTATGAGCACCATAGCACTTGCAGAATACATAGTGGGGCCGCACCGTACTATATCAACGAGGATTAACCGGCTGTGGCTCAGCACGAGGCTGCACTGTGCTAAAGGTGTCCATACATGTGAGTGCTCCGCGCAAAGTTCTCATTGGCAGCCACACACATGCATGTGGACTCCAAGATTCAGCACTTGGGCGGAAACGCTCGCCCATAATGAAAAAGAGTGGTTTCCGTCCTTGTGGGAGTTTCTGAGTCCTTCCTTTGTTGTGACAAGAAGAAAAGGAATCAAGAGGTGATGGCGTTCCCCGAACCTTCTGTCCCGACATGAAGATAGGCTTCCACACCCAGAAGGCCAATGCAATAGAGCGAAGTGCGATGTTGTCCAGAGCGCATTGCTGCCACTTGAGCAGACATACGGACGCCAATGCAGGCAGACCATCGTCCATGAGCCGATGAGCCAATGAGCCGATGAGCCAATGAGC